>JBBPPD010000050.1:0-28165 GCA_038091795.1 Leccinum olivaceoglutinosum | reverse complement strand
ATTTCTGTATAATCTAATTTTTTAGTTATTAAAATTTCTTTTTTCATAATATATTGGAGTTAAATATACGCAAGGAATAAAACCTCTAATTGAGTGGAGTTTAAAATATCATCATTAGATTCATTTTCAGATATTAAATTATTAATTTTCAAAGATAATTCATGGTTTTATTTCTTTCTAACACATCTCTTAAACTTTTTACAGTTATTTGATTACTATAAGTGTTAAATATACTAAGACTTACACCAACTATAGATAGATTTTTTAAGATTTTTTGATATATTTGATTTGTATCCTTATTTCAAATAATTTAGTGTAAGTATGTTGAGCACCAATTTTACTGAAAATATAGGCTAATGAATTAAAAAAGGATTGTAAGAATTTTAAGATTTTTTTCATTTTATTTTATTTATATGCTGGGACTATGGAATTTACCAATCTGATATGGAATTTCACCAATTATTTAATCAATCAATTTTGGATTGACCTCTTTTATATTTTTAAAAATTAATTATATTTTGCTATCCTAAATTTGTTTAGCGATATACTAAGTTTTATATTAATTATTATTGATTATACGAGTAATCAGACTCGAACTGATCACATCTACTTGGAAGGTAGAGGTTATACCAACTTAACTATACTCGTTAGATTTTTATTTATCATTCTTTTATTTATTAAATTAATTTTTCAAGTTAATGATATGGAGGGGATATAAGATTAAATTAAAATTAATTATTAATTAATTTAATTATGAGTATAATAATAAGAAAGCAATCATTAATGAGAATAAACCTGTAGCTTCAGCTAAGGCGAATCCTAAAATTGCGTAACCGAATAATTGTCCTCTTAATTGAGGGTTTCTAGCAGTAGAAGCGATTAATGAAGCAAAGATTTGTCCGATACCTAATCCGGCACCAATTAAACCTGAACAAGCTAATCCTGCACCGATAAATTTTGCAGCAGCTAACATAAGTATTATAATATATATATTTAAAAGATAGTGTCTGACGTATATTATAATTTAAATAATATTACTCTTTTAAATAACAGTTACTATTTAAACTATTTATTACGAGTCCTACCAGATTCGAACTGGTACCATACTAAGTGACAATTAGGAACTCTACCTATTTAAGCTAAGGACCCCTTTTAGCAATATTTATTAATTTATATTTTCTTCAAGAGCAAGGCGACTCGAACACCTAACAACGATTTTGGAGATCATCATATTACCAATTATACTATGCTCTTTAATCTATATAATTAATATACTGTGTAAATATATATTATATTTATACAAATAATAAGAATTATTATTAAGGAAGTAAAGAGATTCGAACTCTTAACCGTTTCATTAAAAGTGAAACACTCTACCTTTGAGTTACACTTCCATCTTATATCTATCAATTTTAACTAAGAAAAAGATATATAATAATTTTTTAAAATAACTATCTTATTTATAAAACTTTTTATTTCAGAATTAGTATTATTAATTATCCTTAAATTTTGTTTAAGGATATATAAATATAAGAGTATAACTCTACCTTGAGTTACCCCGATTCGAACGAGGAAATTCTTCGCCAAAGGAAGACGTTTTGCCAATTATACTATAACTCATAACAAAACATTAATTTTGTTATATTAAAAATAATTATTAAATATACTCTTTTAGTTAGTTTATTAATTTGCCTAAAGGTGGACTTGAACCGCCAACGACTTATTACAAGTAAGTTATTTTACCAATTGAACTATTCAGGCTATTTATAAATTTAATTAAATCACAAAATAAAATGCCTCGGAATGGAGTCGAACCACTGTCTTTCGATCTTCAGACGAACGCTTTAACCCTTAAGCAACCGAAGCTTATAAATATTTATAAATATTTTAGTGTGGAGAAAGATAGACTCGAACTATCATTACAGTAGTGCAAGTACAGTTGATTACCAATTATCAGATTCCCCCTTTAATTCTTATACTATAAATTATATATCTCTTTTAAGATAATAAATTAAAATGTATAATATTATCTATACTTTAATTAATAAATATTAATAACCTTTTTTTTAATATTATTAGTTTTAATAGGATTTCATTAAAGTATTTTATACTTAAGAAATTATAAGTTTAAATTATTTCCTTAGTTTATATAAAAATTATTGTTATACATTATAATTTAATAGAATAATAATAATTTACCTCTTCATTTTATAATTTAGAATAAGTTATATAACTTATTCAGTATTTAGATTACTTAATATAATAGGAGGGGTTAAAATAAGTATTATTTTAATTATATTAAAAAAGAAAATAATAAAAAAGAAATTAATTAATTTAATTAATTATCAACAATTACATTGAATCTACCCAAGCTAAGTAATCTTGCACTGAAACTGCTTCTACAGCTATAGGCATAAACCCATGCCATGTACCACAAATTTCTGAACATTGACCATAGAAAGTACCTGTTCTTTCAGCTAAGATTGAACATTGATTTAATCTACCTGGTGTAGCATCAATTTTTAGTCCTAATGATGGAACAGCGAAACTATGGATTACATCTGCACCTGTAACAATTAATCTTATGTGGCAATCTACAGGGATAATCATTTTATTATCTACATCTAATAATCTAAATTGACCTAATTCTAAATCAGATTCAGGGATCATATATGAATCAAATTCAATAGATTGTCCACTTTCTGTTACATAATCACTATATTCGTATGACCAATACCATTGGTGACCTACTACTTTAATTGTTATAGTTGGTGATGTTACTTCATCTAATAAATATAATAATCTAAAACTAGGGAAAGCAATTACTATTAAAATTAAAGCTGGTGTAATAGTCCAGATTAATTCTATTAATGTTCCGTGGTTAAGATATTTATACACAATAGGAGATTTGTTGTAACTATAGTAGTACATTAAAGAACCTAAAGCCCAGAAAGTACCTACACAAATAACAACTAAATAAAAGAAAATAGCATTATGTAAATCAACAATACCTGAAAAGGCTGGTGAAGCAGAATCTTGGAATCCTAATTGCCAAGGTTGAGGTGCATCATTATATAAAATATTAAAAATTGATATATTTTGTAACATTGTTTGTATTAAAAAAATTTTATTTTTAATTTATCAGTCTTAGTTTTTTACAGTATTATTATAATAATTATATTATATACACTGATTATATTACCTATTTATTCTATTTTAAATATATATTATAATATCTAAAATTAGATAAATTAGGTATTACTAAGATTTATCTTAATCAATTCTTTTATTAAAATTAAAATTTTAATAAAATCGGAAAATAAACAGATTTGTTCCTTTTAATAAATATATTAAGCTAATTATTCTTAATATATTATATTAATTATGTAATAACTATATTAAATAGTTTAAAAAGTAAATAATTAAAAAAAAAAATATTTACTTATTACAAATATAATAATAAATTTAATTTTGACAACCTAAAACATCAAGTCTATTTTAAAAATTAGTAATGCTAAACTTACGATTTTACAATCAATTCATTTGCATCCTATCTAAGAAATGATCTATTTCTTTATTTATGAATTTTTAATCTCTTTGTGTATTATTACAATATTTTTAAATCATATTGCTAAATATATATAATATACGTATATATATTTATATACTTTTCTATCAATATAGATAACTATAATATAAAATTGTAGTATATATTTTATATCGATTACAAGAAATGATTATTTTTAGGAAAGTAAAAATAACCACTCGTGATAGTTAACAATAGAGAAATTCATTGATAGTATCTAGGGGATAGATTCGAACTTGATATACTTTCAGTACTTATCTAATATGTTTGTGGCTACCCAACTATGCAAAGTTATATAATCTATAATAAATTATATAATATTACAATTGGTACACTAGAGAAACACAGCCTATTGGTCCTTTCGTACTAGAAGGTCTTCCCCTTTTTACTATTTGTCCCTCAAAAGGATAGGGACCATACTGACTCACGTCGTATTAAACCCAACTCATGTAATTTTTTAATCGGCGAACAGCCGAACCCTTCCAAGGTTTTGCCCCTGGAGGATAAATTAAGTCGACATCGAGGTCCCAAACAGCCAGGACAATGTGTACTCTCGCTGGCTATTAGGCTGTTATCCCCAGCGTAACTTTTATCAATTGATCCCTGTCTATTCCATAATATAGCAAGGGGTCACTATGCCCTACTTACGTATCTGTTCGACTATTAAGTCTTTCAGTTAAGCATGCTTACCGTCATTGCACTCTACAGAACCTTTCATGGTTCATTAACTTCCATTTAATTTCTAGCATACCTTATTAATGAAATATAAAAATTAATTTTAAAGTAATTATTAGAATTAATAATTCACAATATTAATATATTTGTCAGTATATTTATTATATAAATAATAAATATGTTTTTTTTTTAATCTATTTGGATGTACTTTGCTACTCTATTAAAGACGACCGCCCCAGTCAAACTGCCAACTAGTCAGCTATTTCCTCTTAAATTTTATAAATAAGAAGATAAATACCAGTTCCACCTCAGACCTAAGGTTTTCCATAGATGTCAAATCGACTCCCTATTATCTGTATAACCGAGGTAATAGAACATTTATATGATAACTAGCTACAGTAAAGCTGCATGGGGTCTTCCCGTCCTCTTTGAGGTAACCCGCATCTGCACGGGTAATTCAATTTCACTGAGCAAGTTGTTGAGACAGTGAAGCCATCGTTAAATTATTGATACCGGACCACATTTAATGGCCAATTTATTTTGCTACCTTAGGATCCTCATAGTTAAGACCGCTATTAACCAATTTTTTGTAAAGAAACAGTTACCTATTATTATTACTTATTAATATGGCATTGGGCAAATCTCACTACCTATACTATTATTTTCATAATTGCAGATAGTTGTGTTTTTAGTAAACAGTCGGGGCTTCCGATTTTGTGCCACCATATATATAAATTAATAGGAGTTATTAAAATACTAAATTCTTGGTTCCTCTTCTTGTCGAACTTATGAGGATAATTTGCCGAGTTCCTTAACAACTTTTAGCTCTACGCCTTAGTATTCTCTACCTACGAACCTGTGTCGGTTTAGGGTACGGTTGTGCTTAGATACTATAATTAAATAAAACTAGCCTAAATCATTAAATTACTTATTAAATAGCTCTCACTATATTATATAATATAACTTAACTTCTACTAATTTAGGATTTTTTGCTTATACTAATATAAACTTTTTAAATATTTAATAATAAACAAATGACTAGTTTGATAATATTAAATACAATTTATTATTATTTTTTGATATAAAACTTTTAGAATGTTCACTCTAAAATAATAAAATTATAAGACTAAATTAATATATAGAATCGAAGTTATTCAAAAACATCTTTTTCCTGGCCCAATTTGTAATATTAACTATAATAATAAATTATTATAATCATATTAAATATTCACTTAATATAATACAAGAACAATTCAATATTATTTTTAAAAAATTGTCTTAAAATTTAATAAAATTAATCTTCTATCATTATAATTACTTACAATGAAATTCTATGTGTAAATATTATTCTCCATTTGGACTTTCAAAGCTATACTCATCAGCCAAAACGTTGGTTTTGTACCTTAGAGACCGCATTAACATTAGTAGATTTAATCTTTAGCTAATAACCCTTTCGTATTCGGCGAGAAAGTTTATACTTTCTTTTTACGTTACTCATGTCAGCATTCTCTCTTCAGATTCCTATTATACAATGTAACACTGTAAATTGTAGGTTTGTATTCCTTTCCTAGAGGAATATATTCTTTGAATTATCTGAATGTTCTACTACCTAGATTTTAAATACAGATAATTATTTCTATCTTTAAAATTAACACGATATCGGTTGATTATTTTAGACCCGTTAAATCTTCGGAGCAACAATCTAAGGGTTGATACGTTGATACACGTTCATTATAAGTAGCGACTACCAGGCTCACTTTTCAACTGCATTCAATTTGTAACTTCCTTTATTTCACTTAATAATCATTCGGGACCTTAATCAGTGTTCACGGCTGTTTCCGTCTTGACTATCCAACTTATCATGAATAGTCTGAATATCTACCATCTATTTATGTAATTCCGAGATTTATTTCCATTGGTAAGATTTTTACGTCCCCGCAAATTAAACTCCTATTAAAATTAATTAATATTTGTATGGAATTACCGTGCTGTACCTCCATAAATATTGTGTAGATGTCATACTAAAATATGTTTCGTAGAAAACCAGCTATCACCAGGTCAGATTGGCATTTCACCGCTTTCCAAAAATCTTCGGAGAATTATGCAACATTCAACCGTTCGATCCTTTAATAATCTGTTCTTGGAAAGATCACCTGGCTTCGGGTCTAATAGCAGTAACTTAACCCATATTATGTTTTAATATTAAATATAGTCGCTTTCGCTTAGGCTTTAAACCTTGCTACTTCTATTAACTTGCTGACCCATTATGCAAAAGGTACGCCATTGTCACGTTCCAAATTATAATTTTGTGACTTTGACTGCTTATAGAGTTACTAATTCATGATCTATTTCACTGCGTGTTATTTACATTCGTTCGAACAAAATGTTCGATAAGAACTAATATTATTTGTATCTTTATTTCTTTTCTACAAGTAATATTATTCTACACTCTTTTCAACTTTTCCCTCACGGTACTTTTCACTATCGCTAAATTTATAAATACTTAGCCTTAGAGGATGGTTCCCCTATATTCCGACAAGTTATCTCTCATCGTACTTAAAAATAATAAAATCTAACATATAAAATACAGGTCTCATATTTAATTCACCTTCTTAGTTGTAATCGTAATTACTATGTATAAATTATATAAATAATTATCATATCTATCTATATTCATTAAGCATTTATTTCTTACTAATATTTTAGTATTAGAATAATTTAAATTATGTAAAATATAATATTAGCTAATATTCCTTCATTAAATAAATTTAATTTAGTTAACTATTTCATATATTTTTAACTTAATTTGAATTTTAACTATACAAGCTATAAATTAAAATCAATTATTAAGTTTACTTTAATGTTATAGTGATAACTTTTTTATTATAAGTTAGATTTTGGCTAATCCGATTTCACTCACCATTACTTTCGGAGTCTCGGTTGATTTCCTTTCCTTTCCTTAATGAAATGTTTTACTTCAGGAAGTTTTAATAAAAAGGTTTCCCTTAGGATTGTCTCATCTCGTAATTTTCTTATTCCTAATAAAATTAATATAATTTTATTAAATTATAAGCAATATGTAGACTTTTGGCTATGGAGCCTCCTTTTATATAAATTTGCTAGTAATCCTTAATAACCCCTTTAAAATACTCATTAATTATTTTAAATAATTATTTGATGTTGTACAATATTGTCATCGATACTTTTATATTTTATAATAAAAAAAAAAAATTTTTTTTGTAATTGAGTAAAAATATCTAAATCAATAAAATTATTATTAACACAATCGTTTATTTTATTTATTAATTTAAGTAATTCATTATTAATATATTTCATTGACTCATTTACACTTGTTATTTAGTTTTCATAAAATAACTTTTTTCAATCATATTATATATTTTATTATTTAATACATTTAATTTGTTATTATTATTTTTAATATTTTCAATATTTTATATAAGTATATTTTCAATTTTATTATTACTATTATTTTCACATACTAAATTATTGATTTCTTTTGTTAATTGTTGATTTTTATCTTTTTCAATTTCTAAGTAAATTTTCAAAGATTTTAAAAGTTTTTGGCATATTTGATTTATATTATTTGATTTCATTTTTTATTTTATTTTTAATTTTTAACAGGAATTTTACCTTAAACATCTTATTGGTTTTGATCCAATAATCTCTTACTTCATAGACAAGTGATATACCATTTAGCTAAACATGTTTTATAAAAATTGATTAATTAACTAACTAATTTTAGTTATCCTTAAACTCATATTGTTAACTGTAAATTACAAGTAAAGAGACTCGAACTCTTAATTGCTATAAGCATAAATGCCTAAGATTTACCCGGTTACCTTAAATTACGGCATACTTGTTAATATAATGTCTAAAATTTAACATTATTTAAAATATTAATAATTAAAAATTACAGTTATAAATACTTATTTGTATTTTAATATAAGGAGTAGAGTAATCGAAACTCTGTCTGTAAAGTGTAAATTTACTGCTAAACCACTCAGCTAACCCCCTAATATATTATAGTATGTAATAATTATTAATTTAATTATTTTTGGTTATTATTTAAAATTTATAAAAATAAATTAGTAACACAAAACAAATTGGAGGGGGGTTATATACTTTTCGTTTTATTTTTCAGCAGCACCTTCCAGTACGGCTACCTTGCTATGACTTTTGAGATGTTACTCAATTTAATTCGTTGGGTTCAGTTTTTTCTTAACAATCACGTTTATAATTTTAGAATTAATAGTTAATAAGCATATACTATTTTACCAATTAAGGAATTTCTAATTTAAACTAATACTTATATAAAATTTAATTTATACTTTCTATTAAATAGATTGTAAATAAGAAAATAAGAACAATACACATCTTCCTTAAAATCAAGCTCCTTCCCAGCGACAGACGGTTAGTTCATCCTGAATGCTTAATTCACCGTTGCGTAATGATCAACGATTACTCGAAATTCCTTTTTCATGTCACCGAGTTTCAGATGACAATTCAACTAATTTAATAGTTAACTTTCTTTAATGATTAGCTCCTCCTTTCTCCTTATTATTTAAGGACAGAATTGCATCACTTTGTAAAAGTTTTTGTGGCACGTCTATAGCCCAGTTCATAAGGGCCATAATGACTTGTCTTAGCCCCAACTAGCATCTTATCAACACTATTATGTATTATGTTTAAATTAATACTAGGGATTTCGTCCGTTTACGGATTTAACCAAACTTCTCACGACACGGACTGACGACAGCCATGCAACACCTGTAATCTTATAATAATTTATTTAATTAATTATAATAATATGGAAAATTGCTTTTCAATAAGTTATAACTTATAAATAAACATTAATAAGAATATACAAGAACTGGTAAGATTTTACGCGGATTATCGTATTAAATAACATGCTTCACTTCGTTTGCTTCAAGACCGACTAATTTTTTTGTTTTCAACTTTGCAGTCTTACTAACAAGGCGGAATGGTCATCGTGTTAACCTCGTTACTAATATCTATACAATATTAAAATTATATTTGTATTTTTAATAACAACCATTCATCGTTGACTGAGAGAGATAATTAGGTCTCTAATCTAAGTTTCTTATTCTCCCCTTCGTTTCTGAGCGTCAATCTTAAGTAGATAAATAGCTTTAACCTTTAGTACTCCACATTATTATAAGTTGTCAGTCCTAATTAATTATGTTGTTTAGCTTACCCTCTTTTAGATTCTAGCTTTAATTTAAATATAAAATTTTTTTAAAGCCGCCTACACACCCTTTACGCCTGATTATGACGATTAACGTTCGCGTCTAAGGTCTTACCGAGTCTTCTGGCACCAAATTTAGACGACACTAATAGTAAGATAATATCATTATTTTCTCTTACCTTATCTTAATAATTAAAAAATTAAGATTTCAGTTAGCTAGTTCACTCTTGCGAGCATTGACTAATATTCTTGACTGCAGGTAATTTTATATTACTTGGGGTATTTCACTCCCAATGTGGCCATAAGTTCTATCAAACTTGGCTTTTGATCGTAGACTTGGTAGGCCGTTACCACTACCAACTATCGTAATCAAAGTAAATAGAATCCTAAAGCAGAAAAATTCCTTTTAAAGTAAAAAATTAATTTTACCATAATCAATTATTACTAATATATTAAATAAAATTATTAATATGCTTAATTAGTCAAATATTAATAATTATAAAATATAATAATATTAGTAACAATTATATTAATACAATTATTTTTAATAATTTAGATTAATATAATGCGAAAATAATCATAAAAATTATAAGACAATTTTTATTTTCTTTTCTGATTATTTATCTCCTATCTGTGAAGACTTATAGGGTATCTTATTTACTATACTCACCTCTACACCTTATTTCTTAGAATAAACCTAAATTTACTATCAGAAATAACGATTTGCATGTCTTAAAACTACTGAATAACGTTCAATCGGAACCAAAATTAAATTCTTACTAAATTTTAAACAATTAAATATTAATTGTCTTATTATATGTGTTTTCACAATATTTTATATCTCTTTTAAAATTGAATAAATTAAATTAATTTAATTTAATTTATTCAATAATACGGGCACTGTCGGATTTGAACCGACGACTCTTTTGGAGTACTCGTTTTCAAGACGAGCGCCATAAACCAGACTCGACCAAGTACCCTTTTTATATTTGCTTGTTTTAAGACCGAAGGGAATTGAACCCTTATAATATCCATTATGAGCGAACTGCATTAACCAATTATGCTACAGTCTTAAAAAATTTATTAATTATTATTACACATTATATTTATATTCTTATTTTATATTAGGATGTTTATACTTAGGTTGATTAATTAATCTAATTAATTGAAGAGTTTAGGAATCGAACCTAATGTGGTCTAAGACCAATTCTTTTACAGAGAACCACCATTACCAATCGGATCACCTCTCCTTCAAAAGAAATTAATATATAAACTTCTTTTAAGTTAGGTTTATATTATTTTCTACATAAAATAATTATTTTTGTTTAGGTGACTTATTTTAGTAAATTTTAAATTTAATTAATTCAATCTAACTGTCAAAAGGAGGGGGTATAAAGGAATAAAAATAATAGAACTAAATTATTCGTGAGTATCAGTTAAAGAGATAGCTCCAGATCCAATTTCTAATACGAAACCTATAGTTAATACAGAAAAGAAGATTAATCCTATTATAAATCCATAAGTACTTACTTGATATAAAGTAACAGCTAAAGGAAATAATAATAAAATTTCTAAATCAAATACTAAGAATAACATAGCCACAATATAGAAATGAATTTGGAAAGTAGCTCTAGTTTGACCTTCAATAGCTAAGAAACCACATTCATAAGCAGATGCTTTAGCTTCATAAGCATTTTTAGGAGCTAATAATAAATTTAAAGCTAATAAAACAACAGCTAAAAATGGAACTAAAATAAATAATGTCATTAAGTTATTAATCATGATATATTAATCAAATAATAATATTGATAGTAACTGTACACTATTTAAAATTATTGTAGGTTTAATTAAGAATAATAAAATTCCTAAAGTTAAACTAGAAATTAAGAAACTATGGAAATTATTTAATACTAATTCATTACTTTCTGTTGTATTTGAATTAGTATTTGTATTTTCTGTATGTAATACTCTTATTATTTTTATATAATATGAAGCACTTATTACACTAGTTAATATAGCTACAATAGCTATTAAATAATATTGACTATCAATAGCTGAATATAAAACATAATATTTAGAGAAGAAACCAATTAAAGGAGGTACTCCTGCCATTGAAAATAAACATACAGTTAAACTTAAACTTAAAAAAGGATTATGGAAAAATTGACCTTTTAATTGAGAAATAAAATTAATATCTGAACTAATTAAATTATTATTAATTAAATTATTTTTATTAATAACATAACCAAATGCTAATAAGATTAAGAATACATTTAAATTTGTTAAACTATATTGAAACATATAAAAATATAAAGCTTCTATTGAACTTGCTGAATTTATTGCTAAAGCAATTAATATAAATCCAACATGAGATATAGTACTATAAGCTAATAATCTTTTTATTCTTATTTGTGATAATCCAACTACTGTACCTATAATTAAAGAGAATAAAGCACTTAATAATAATAAATATTTAATTTCTACTATTTTATAATTAGCAAAATTTAATAAAAATGCAGGTACTAAATTAATATTATTTAATTCTAATAAAGAAGTTGATAAATTTAATCCATTTATTATTTCAAATAGTAAGAATATTATTGAGATTTTAGGCATTATAGTTAACCAGATAGTTACTATTGTAGGACTGTTATCATAAACATCAGGAGCCCAATTATGTAATGGTGCTGCTGCTATTTTGAACAATAAACCTAAAAAGATAAATAAGATTCCTAATGTTATTCCTAATGATACAGGTTCATGGATTGAGAAAACATTTATAACAGAACTTAAACTATATAAAGATTCAAAATTAGTAATTCCTGTATAAGAATAAATTAAAGCTACTCCTAATAGTATCACACAAGATGATAACCCACCTAATAAGAAATATTTTAATCCTGCTGCAGTAGCTGATTCTGAATCTCTATATAAAGTTGCTAAGATATATACTCCAAATGATTGTAATTCTAAACTTAAATACATTGAGATAAAATCTGATGAGGATAATAATAATGAAGAACCTAAAGCACTAAATATAACAATTAAAGAATATTCAGTAGCTGGGTTATTAACATAAGTTAATTTATTTGATTCTAAATTAAAATTATTTTTGTAACTATTTTTTAATAAATAATTATTAAATATAGGCCAAGCTGTTAATATTAAAGCACCTATTATATATATAAAAATATCTATTATTTGTGATGTTATAGTTACATGGAATAAACCACTATATATACCTAAACCTGATTCAATTGATTGAACATATAAGGAATTAAATGATAAACCTGCGGCATAGATAAATATAATAGCAGTTAATCTAACAAATAAATTAGGAGACAAATTAAATCTAATAGAAGGAATGGCAATAGCCACAATTAATATTAATAAACTGATAAAAATCATTAAAACCTTAAATACCCATATATATAATTTATATTTACTTTATAAAACTATATATCTTTATACTTTTATGTATATTTTATATACAAATTGGAGGGGATTATAAATACTGTATTATCTATACTTAATAAATTAATCAACTGTAAATAAATTATTTCTTGATTTATTTTAAATAAAAAAGGTTATATTATTAATTAAATATATTAGAATTTAGATTTTCTTGATATAAAGATAGTAGCTACCATTGCTAATAATAACAATATACTACATATTAATAATAAAGCTGCACCATATGTATATAAATTATGACCTATAGCTTCAATATGTGTAAAGTTAGTTATAGAAGTATCAGCTATAGAAGGATTAAATGTAGTTAATACATTAACTAAAGATGAATTATTAACTGTTAAGAATAAACTATTAATAATATTAGTTAAATCAAAGAACATAGAGATAATAGAGACATTATTAATTTGGAAAGGTAATACAGTAAATATTAAATAAATAAATAAAGAACCTATAGCTAATGCTAATGGGAAATTTTGAGTATATTGAGAACCTGTTTCTAAAATATCTGTTAATTTTATATTAATCATCATTATAACAAATAAGAATAATACAGTTATAGCTCCTACATATAATAATATATATGATATACCAATAAATTCCACACCTAATAAAATTAAATAACCTGCAATATTAAAGAAAACTGAAATTAAGAATATAACAGCTAATACAGGATTAGTAGAAGTAATAACTAATAAACCAGAAATAATAGCACCAAAAGCTAAAATGTTTAATAATAAATTTTTCATATGTAAATTATAATTTTTTTTGTTTGCCTACGGTTTTCCGTTCGTAATAATTATTTATTACAATTAAAGGCAGAATTCATTAAATATTAATACTTTATACTAATACTTAAGTAGGTTTTACCTTGAATTTGTGACCTAAATTTCCTTAAATAAAGGCAGAGTTCCTAAATGAACAAAAATCAAATAAAACGTAAATACATATATAATATATATATTTACGTACTTATAAATATAAATGTATATAAATATAAGTATTTAAACGCTATAAATAGCAATTTTTTAAAAAAGAGGGTATATTTACATAAAAAGTGAATATGTTTTTTATATAATTTATATTATATAAAATAGTTTAAAATTTTAAGAGAAAAGAATATATTTAATAATAATATTTTATTTTAAAAAATTATTTAAATGTAATCCTGTTGATACAGATATACTAAATGATCCTCTTCTATTTTTATTTGAAAATCTTGCTGTTTCTACCAATACTGCTTTTTTTCTAGCTAAACTTCCTATTTTTTCAGTTTTTACTGTTTTTCTTGGCACTATTTTTTGTGTTGGGAATCTACCAGCAAATTTTATAGTTAATCCAGTTAAATATCCAGGTATAACAGAGAATCTTTTTCTTTGTATATTAGCAGTAGGTTTAGTAATTAATGCAGATTTATAAATTTTTCCTAATAATCTTCTAATTTTAAGATTTTCAGCGAAATAAGATAATAAATTAACAATAATGTTAGGATCATAGAAAGGATAATGTAATCTAATTAATTCTAATTGAACAGATTTATTAAAAATTTTACTTAATAATTGAGATAAAACTTTTAATCTATGATTATAAATATTTAAAAACATAGAATTATTTTGTAATTTATTGATATTCTGATTATCTTCAGAATAATGAATAGGTTTATTAGAATTAATAAATGTATTATTAAATAATCTTACTATTCTTTTTTGAGCTTCAATATCTGACATTTTAAATGATTCATTTCTTTTTATTATTATATCAATTAATTTTTTAATTTGTTTTGATGGCATAGTAAAATTTTGTACTGCTTCTTTTTGATCATTAAAATTTAATTTATTAAATAATTTTATTAATTTTTGTTTATTATTAAAATAAGTTGATTTAAATAATCTTGCAATTTCTTTTTTATTTTTATAATCTAATTTATTTAATAATTTATTAATTAAATTTTGATTCCATTTTGCTTTCATATTTTTAGATAATTTAACATCTGGATAAAAAAATAATTGTATAAATACTTTATCATTTGTATAAGATATTCTTGGTTGACTAATTAAACAATGCATTGAGATAAAAGCTGAATGTAATAAAGTATAAATATTTTTTATTAATCTAGTATTTTTTATATTAAAATTATAAATATTATTTTTATTTACAGCTAAATCAGGATAAAATTTACTAATTAATCTTATATAGTTAATAGTTTTAATATTATTATTGATATTATTATTAACTAATAAATTTAAAGGAAATTTTATTTTATTAATTATTTGATTTTCAACATATTTATTTATAAAATTATTATTTATTTGACTCACATTATTTGATAGTGAATTTGTATTTATTAAAGAATGTGTATTTAATTGTTCTTTTTTTACATTTACTAAATCTAAAGAATTATTATTTAATTGGTAATTTTTTAATTGTTTACTATATAATTGTAAACTTGTTAATTTTCTTCTGAAAAATTTCATTTTTGTTTTAGAACTATTTTTAAAGAAACCATCAAAATTACCTATTACATATGAAGGATTATGTGTACTTCCTTTATATTTTGGATTCATAGACATAGTTAAATTTAATTTTTGTTTTAAACTTGAATAGAATAATGGTATCATTTTTCCTATTTTTCTTTGATTATTTTCCATTTTTATTTGCTATATTTTGGAGTTATTTTACTAACCTAATTAAACATATTCGAAAAAATATAAATAAAGTATTTAATTATCCATATATTAAATATGGAAATGTTTTATAACAGTTTATTTACTTATTTAATAATCCATTAAATATATAATGTTAATATATAGGGTACGATACAATATAAAAATTATTAAATTTAAAAAGCTTGAAAAAATAGATTAAATACTTACTAGTTTTTAAGTATTGAATAAAATTTACAATATATTAACATAAATTTGTATCCTTAATATATATAAATTATATTGTCAGCTCATACTTTTATGTAATCAAATAGAAAAATATTTGATTACATATATTTTAAAAAGGAGGGGAGTAAATAACATAAATTTAATATAAAATATTCTAAACTAATATAAATATTAAAGTCTATAAATTAATATATTATATATATATTATATATTATATAAGATACTTGATACTGATAGGTGGATTGAATCTAATATTACATTAGGGAATATACCTAATATAATTGTAGGAATTAATAAAGTTATTAAAATAATAAATTCTCTTCTAGTAATATCTGATACAATTACATTATTCATATTAGGTGAGTAAGTACCATATGATATTCTATTATATAAGAAAATAGAATAACATGCTGATAATACTATACCTGTTGCTCCTATTGCAGAGATTATTGGATTAACTTCCCATATTCCAATTAAGCTTAATTGTTCACCTAAGAAATTTAAACTTAAAGGAATTCCTGTGTTACATAATGTAAAGATAAAGAATAAAATAGTGAAAATAGGCATATAAGTAACTAATCCTCTTATATATTTAATAATTCTAGTACCTGTTCTTTCGTAAATAATTCCACCAACACAAATAAATAAAGCAGGAGAAACAAAACCATGAGCTAAAGCTAATAAAATAGCACCTTCAATACCTTGAATATTATTAGAGAATAAACCTAAAATAACAACACTCATATGAGCAATACTTGAATAAGCAATAAGAGTTTTAGTATCTTGTTGAATAATTGTAGTTAAAGATGCATAAATTAAAGTAATAATTGCAATAGTTTGAACTAAAGGACCAAAATAATTTGTAGCGTCAGGTAAGAAATTAATTAATATTCTAATATAACCATATGTAGCAAATTTTAATATAGTAGCAGCTAATAAAATAGATCCAGCTAAAGGACTATCAGCATGAGCTCTATATAACCAACCAGTGAAAGGCCATAAAGGTGTTTTTATTGCAAAAGCTAAGAAGAAAGCTAACCACAATATTTTTTGTGCTTCAGCATTGATATCAACTAATGATATTAATTGGAAATCTGTAGTACCAACTAAATTATAAATTTGTAAAATAGCTAATAACATAAATAAAGATCCAAATAATGTATATAAGAAAAATAAATTAGCTGATCTAAATCTAAATTCTCCTGATCCATATACAATTATTATAATAAATAAAATAGGTAATACACTTTCAAAGAATATATAAAATAATAATAAATCTAACACTAAAAATAAAGCTAATTGTAAAGTTTCTAAAATTAAGAAAGCAATTAAAAAGAATTTCAAATTAGAATTAATATTATAAGCATTAGAAATAATAGCAATTGGAGTAATGAAAGTAGTTAATAATACAAAATATAATGATATTCCATCAACACCAAAATTTAAATGCCCAAAAGTTAAATAATCAAATTCAGAAACAAATTGAAACTGAGTTGTATTAGAATCAAAATTTAACCATAAGAAAATAGAAATTAAGAAAGTTATTAAAGAACTAATAATTGCAATAGTTCTCATTTTTGAATGACTATTTATTGTATTTTCTTGTATTGATAAAATAAATAGAGAACCTATTAAAGGGGTAATTAATAATAATGTTAACATATTTTTATATTTTGGTTTTGTTGTGTGTCTTATTGTTATTTCCTAAATGTAGTATTTTTCATAATTAGTTTGTAATTAAATTATATGTAATATTTTTAACTAATAATAACTAATAATTTAGTTATCTAAAAAGAAATTATTGTTTATAAGATAAAGTAGGTAATAATGAAAAGAATAAAGCTGAAACATAGATAACAATTAATCTAAATTCAGATATAATGTTAGTATCAAATAATAAAGGTGCGAATACTAAGAATACTAATGATAATATTCCTATAGTTATGTATAAAGAATAAGTAGTAATAACACCAGTATCTAATTTAGCAATATTATTAGCAGTATTTTCTAATACTGAAGCTAATCCATAAGGACCTAATAATTCAATTATACCTCTATCTAATACTTTAGATATAGTATTACCTGTTATTAATCCAGCTGAAATGATATAATAGTTATATATTACATCAAAGAAATATTTCCCGTTAAGGAAAGTATAAATTTTTCTACCTAAAGAATAATCAGTTAAATTAACAATAAATTCAGGATATACATGATATAATAATATAGCACTTGTAGCACCAAATATTGATAATAAAGTAGGTAATAATTTTATTATTAAAGGTAAACTAAATTCAGCTTCAATAATAGATATATTATTAGGGTTAATAAAAATAGAATTAGCAAAGAAATCTGAACCAACTCCAACAAATAAATCAGAGAAAACAAATCCAAAGAATATACTAAATAAAGCTAAAATAAATAAAGGAATAACAACAGCAAAATTAGATTCATGAGAATTTAAATAAACATTTTTAATTCCATTTGGTACAGTTAAGAATACTAAACTTATTAATCTGAATGAGTAAAATGCTGTTAAACCAGCTGTTAAACTTCCTAATATATAAGCATATATCCCTGAAAAACTGTATTGTCCATAAGCTAATTCTATTATTAAATCTTTACTATAGAATCCACTTAACCATGGTGTAGCTAATAATGATAAAGACCCTACTAACATAACAGTATATGTAAATGGTAAAAATTTAATTAAACCACCCATTTTTCTAATATCTTGTTCATCAGAAAAACTATGAATAACTGCACCAGCACCTAAGAATAATAATGCTTTAAAGAAAGCATGGTTTACTACATGCATTAATGCTACATTATATTGACTTAAACCTACAGCCATTACCATATATCCTAATTGAGATATTGTACTGAAAGCGATTATTCTTTTTAAATCATTTTGTACTAATCCACAAGTAGCTGCAAAGAAAGCTGTACTTGCTCCAATTAAAGTAATAATTAATAAAGCAGTTGGACTAAATTCTAAAATAGCAGATGATCTGATTAATAAATATAAACCAGCTGTAACTAGTGTAGCAGCATGTAATAAAGCACTAACTGGTGTAGGAGCTTCCATAGAACCAGGTAACCAAGAATGTAAAGGAATTTGAGCAGATTTAGCCATAGCTCCCATTAACAATAATAAACTAATTACAGTTATAGCTGTTTCATTCATAAATGGTGCTAAACTAAATATTGTTGAATAATCAACAGATCCGAATAAAGCAAATAATGCAAAGAATCCTATACTTAATCCCATATCACCAACTCTATTCATAGTTAAAGCTAAAATAGCTGCTTTATTGGCTTGAATTCTTGTAAAATAGTAATTAATTAATAAATATGATACTACTCCAATACCTTCCCAACCTATAAACATTACAAAATAATTAGCACCTGAAACTAATAATAACATGAAAAAAGTGAATAAAGATAAGTAAGAAAAGAATCTTTGATTATGAGGATCTTCTGCTAAATAAGATGTTGTATATATATGTATTAATGTTGATATATATAACACTGGTATAAACATAGATACTGTTAATTGATCAAAATAGAATTCCCATGAAATAGACATAAATTCTGAATCAACCCAATTAAATAAATAAACTGACACAGGAGAACCACATATCCCAACTTCATAGAATGCTACTGTTGCTAATAAAGAAGAAATACTTAAACAAGTACATGTTATTACATGAGATCCTGTTATACCTATTTTTCTACCCATAAAACCAGCTACAAAAGAACCTAATAAAGGGAAAATTAAAATTGATAAATACATAAAATTTTAAGATCTTATAGAAATATTTCCTCTTAATCTATAAAAAGCTACTAATATACTTAAACCTATTACTGATTCTGCTCCAGCTATTGATATAATATATATACTAAATGTTTGCCCTATAGTATCATCAAATCCAAATGAACTAATTAAAACTAATAAAGTAACAGCAAGAAGCATAATTTCTATAGCAATAATCATTAAGATTATATTTTTTCTATTTAAAATAAATCCTAAAATACCAATTAAAAATAATAATATTGATAAATTCATAAGTTTTAGTTAAAAGCTTTATTACCCTTAAGGACATTGAATAATTCTAATTATTTATAATTTGACAGTTATAATCTTTTATAAATAATTGAAAAAGTAATTTATTGTAATAATTGGAAATAAATTACTTTTTAATTTAAAATATAAGTTTATTTTCTTATTTAAGAATTTCGAGGGATTAAATTTTTATATAATTTATTATAATAAAATATTTAAAATAAATTATATAATGTAGTTTACTTATTAAAATAATAATAGAAAGTAATTATGTAATTAATAGCATAACTATAAACCTCCCCAGTAATACACAGCAATAAATAAGAATAACCATACTATATCAACAAAATGCCAATATAAAATAGCTGATTCACATCCTTGATGGTGAGTATTTGTAACATGGTAATTTATAGTTCTAATTAATTGTACAACTATAAATATAGTTCCAACTATAACATGAATACCATGTAAACCAGTTGAACAATAGAAAGCACTTCCAAATACTGAATCTGAGATTGAGAATGTAGCATTAGCATATTCTAAATATTGTAAGAAAGTGAAAAGAACAGCAAATAAAACAGTTAATTCTAAACCTCTTAAAGTATCTTTTCTGTTACCATTAATTAAAGCATGGTGACCATAAGTTACAAAAGCACCTGAAGATACTAATAATATTGTATTTAATAATGGTATTGCAAAAGGATTTAATGGTGTTATTCCTTGAGGTGGCCATACTCCTCCTATTTCAATAGCAGGAGTTAAACTAGAATGGAAGAAAGCCCAGAAAATACTTAAGAAAGCAAAAACTTCACTAACAACAAAAAGTAAGAATCCAATTTCTAAACCTTTTTTAACTTGTTTTGTATGATGTCCTCCTAAACTAGCTTCATTACCTACATCTCTAAACCAGAAAGTCATACCACCTAAAGTTAATATGAATCCTAATTCTAAGACAAGATCACCAGAATAGTAACCATGCATATACATTACAGCCCCAATAGCTAAATTTAATAAAGCAAAACTCATTACTATAGGCCAAGGAGAAACTTCTACTAAATGATAAGGAAAAAATTGAAAATTATGTAATTTTATCATAATAAGTTAAATTTTAAAAATTATAAATTTAAAGAAAAATTAACACCTACGAATATATTATATAGTATATATATTATAAAAAATATAATAATATATACATATTTACTATAAACAATATTGAATTATAGTTAAATAATATTATTTAATAAAATTTATTATAAATAATATTTAATAAAACACATTATATTTATGTTTTTAGTAGATTGCTTAAGAATAATATAAGTAATTTTATATTATATTGTTACTTTTAACAATATTGAATTGTTAAAAAAATAAAAAAGGTTTTAATAAATTTTTAATTTAATAAGGAGGGAGTATTAAATAATTAATATAAAATATAATAATATGAATATATGCTAGTATTATTATAAATTTAATTTTATATTTGAAGGTTATTAAAATTAAAATTTATTCTTCTGTAGCTATATCTATTAAAGTATTTTCCACTAAACCTATTACAGGAACAATAACTATAAACCATGCAAAATAGAAGAATGTTGATACTTGTCCAATAAATACAAAAGGTTCATTAGGATGTTGTGATCCAATCCACATTAAAATGAAGAAATTAAATACAAAGAACCAGAAAGCTAATTTCATAGCTGGTCTAAATTGGCTACCTCTTTGTCTTGATACATCTACAATAGGTAATATTAATAAGATTAATAATGATCCAAACATAGCTATTACTCCTAATAATTTATTAGGTATTGATCTTAAGATAGCATAATATGGTAATAAGTACCATTCTGGTACAATACTTGCAGGTGTACTCATAGGATTAGCTTCAACATAGTTATCACTATGTCCTAATAAATTTGGATAATAGAATACCAATACTGATAAAGCTAAGAAGAAGAAGAATATTGTTATAAGATCTTTAAACATGTAATAAGGGTGAATTGCATATCTATCTCCATTTGATGATATACCATTAGGATTATTTGAACCATGTGTATGTAAAGCAATTAAGTGAGCTAAAGCTAAAGCTGCTAATAAGAATGGTAAAATATAATGTAATGAGAAGAATCTATTTAATGTAGCATTAGATACTGAGAATCCTCCCCAAATTAATTCTACTAAATCTTGACCAAAAATAGGTATAGCACTTAATAAATTAGTAATAACAGTAGCACCCCATAAACTCATTTGACCATAAGGTAATACATAACCTAAGAAACCAATAGCCATCATTAAGATTAAAATTATTACTCCTATTGACCAAGCTAATGTTCTTGGTGTTTTATATGACCCATAGTAGATATTTCTACCTATATGACCATATACAAAGATAAAGAAGAAAGAAGCAACGTTAGCATGAGTATATCTAATTAACCACCCATTATTAACATCTCTCATAATATGTTCTACACTATTAAAAGCAAAATCTACATGTGGTTGATAATGCATAGCTAAGAAACATCCTGTTAAGATTTGAATTACTAAACAAGTAGCTAATAATGATCCAAAATTCCATAAATATGAGATATTTGAAGGTTGAGGTGAATCTACTACATACGAATTAACTAATCTAAGTAAAGAGTGACTTTTAAGTAATCTCATAATAAATTTTTAATATAAATTATATAATTTAATTTAATAATTATCTAAAATATTAGTAATAATTAAATTAGTAGTTTAAATAACTGACTAAAATATAATATTTTATTTATTTTTCTTTTGAATATATTAGAATTAAAAAAATATATTTTTATTCACTGTAACAATAATTCTTCTTTTATTAATTAATAAATTATAATATTAATTATAATTATTAATTGGTAAATAATAAGCCCAAGAAGATTTGAACTTCTACGATTATCTCATCAAGATAACATTCTACCATTAAATTATAGGCTTTATTAAAGTTTTAATATAACTTAAGTAATTATTTATATTAATTTTTTTTATAAAAAAATACAGATATTTAATTAACTTCTTTTAAGAAATTTTATTAATATATTTATTAAATCTAAATTAAGAAATTTAACCTAATTTACTTATCTTAGATTTAATTTTATTTATGGAGGGTTAATTAATATTAAATATGTTAAAACATAAATATTTAATAAAAAAAAAGATTAAGAAAAGTTAATAATAGTATAAAATTATATTAGTAAGGTGCTATATCAAATGCTACTAATATACTTGGTACTAATATAATAAAAGCTACAGCTATAGGTAATAAATTAATCCAACATAAAGAAATTAATTGATCATATCTTAATCTAGGTAAAGTAGCTCTGAATAAAACAAATAAGAAACAGATCATACATGTTTTTAAACCTAAAATTATAGATTGTAAATTTATATATGAACCATTAACTATTATTTCTGGTAAATTATATCCACCTAAGAATAATATAGATGTAATACAACTAAATAAAATAATAGAAGAATATTCAGCTAAGAAGAAAAACACAAAAGGCACAGCAGAATGTTCAGTGAAGAAACCAGCAACTAATTCAGATTCAGCTTCCTGTAAATCAAATGGTGTTCTACTTGTTTCAGCTAAAATTGAAATAAAATAAAATATGAATACGGGACACAATGGAATTATAAACCATATTGATTGTTGAACTTCAATAATAGTTGAATAATTAAATGAACCTGTTAATAAAATAATAATTAAAATAGCAGAACTTAAAATTAATTCATATGATATCATAGCAGCAGTTGATCTTAAAGACCCTAAAAAGGCATATTTAGAATTAGCTGACCATCCTGCAAATAATATTCCATATACTCCTAAAGAAGATAATGCTAAGGTATAAAATATACCTAATGAAAAATCAAATAAAGTTAATCCTTGACCAAATGGTATTATAGCCCAACCTAATAAACTAAATACTAAAGTAGAAACAGGAGCTAAATAGAATAAAACTTTATTAGATTGACTTGGAATAACAGTTTCTTTCAATATTAATTTTAAAGCATCTGCAAAAGGTTGAAGTATACCATAATAACCTACTACAGTTGGTCCAACTCTTCTTTGGTGTGCAGCTAATTGTTTTCTTTCTACAATTGTCATAAAAGCTACTGATAATAACACAGGTAATATAACAACTAATACATCAATTAAATTAATTAATATATTAATAATAGCCAATAAATAAGTATTTAACATTAAGTTTTATAAAAATATTATAAAAATCTACCTTTAATTTACTATTAAAAATAATAAATAATAAGAATAACTGCAATGTAAGTATTTATACTTAATACTCTAAACAATATGATCTAAAATCATGATTAAATTAAGTTAATATATATAAGATTAAATAAAAATTTTCATATTAATTATAAGTATAATAACTATCCTAAAGTTAGAAAAATAACTATAATACTTAAATTAATATTTATGCACTGTGACAATATTTAAAATCTAAAATAGATTTATATTTTATTTATTCTCTTTTGGACTCGAACCAAAATTGACACTTTAGAAGAATGATGTTCTAACCATTGAACTAAGAGAATTTAGTATTTTTAGAGAGTTAAGAAGGAATTGAACCTTTAAATTATTAAACTTTGCAGGTTTACTACAGAACCATCTGTAAACTTAACCCTTAATTATAAAAATTTTTACTATTCTTATAGTATTATTTATTTTATATTAAAATTAAAATTGTAATAAAAATAAATTAACTACTTTTATAATATATTTATATATTTTTATTAAAATAATAACCTAAAAGATACAAAGATAAAAGTGTAGAGATAATTATCTCCACAGTTTATTAATAAATTAATAATTTAATCCTAGAATAATTAGATTAACCTAGATAAGTTAAAACCCTTTTCTATTAAAATATATTTATATATATTTAATAAATTTTATTTTTAAATAAACCCTAATTACCTCATTTAATGGTAAATATTTTTATGAGATATTTATCTTATACTTTATTAACGAAATAATTAAATTTCAAATAAAGTAGAGATAGTTCATTAAAGAGCCAAATAGAGAAGAAACATATAATATGCCACAATTAATACCATTTTATTTTGTAAATCAGTTATCTTTTGCTTTATTAGCAATAATTTACTTAATTTTTATAATGTCTAAATCTGTTTTACCTTATTTCACATTACAACAAGTAATAAGAGTATATATTACAAAATTAGCTAATAAATAATATAAGAAAGTAAAACAATTATCCATTTATAGGATCACGTTTATCTTTATTTTAAATTAGTGTTTGATTTATTAGAAATTTTACAGGTTATTTATTAACACATTTAATAAAATAAATTATTTTAATAATTATGATATAATATAGCAAATACAAATCCTAAAGTTAATTTATTTAATTTATATTATTTAAAACCTTTTTAATAGATATACGCATTAAAGCTTAATTAATGAATTAAATTATATGTGTGAAACAAAATATAATAATATTTATCTACCCCTCCTTACTATAAAAAGATTAAACTAAAAATTTATAACTTATATGAATATAACAAATTGCTCTAATTAAAGAAATTCTATAATTAATTAATATTTAATTTTAATTTACCTTTATATATTAATAACTTTTTTTTATTTTTCTTTAAAAGAGTTAAGTAACTTTAATTAATAATATTTAAAGAGTTTAAATGGTAGAAGATGAACTGGATTAATCACTTCCTTTGGGTGGGAGAAGAAGCGTGTTCGAGTCGCGCCTACCATATTAAATTAATAATAAATTTAAAAATAACAAATTTCACTAAAAAAAAGTTATTGATTATATATAATATATATATATATAAGGTGTTATGGCAGAGTGGTTATTGCGGGGTACTGTTAATACCTTATTCAGAGGTTCAATTCCTCTTGACACCTAAATAAATTAAACTAATAAATTAATAATTAAAAGAAGTGAATAAATTATAAAATATATTTACAAATAATATAACTTTGCAAACATGTTGAAATTTTGGTAAACAATCTCCTCTTAAGCAGGAGTGGAAGTAATTCCTTAAGAGTTCGAGTCTCTTTGTTTGTAAAAATGTTTCATTGATAGTGTTCATTAAAAAAATTATATAATAACAAATTATATACTTACTATGCGATATAGTGTAAAGGTCTGCACGACAGTCTCATAAACTGTAAGTTTTGGTTCAAACCCAGAATTCGCACAGTTATTTAATTTATTTAGGTCTTTTAGTATAAGGGTAGTACATTATCCCTTCACGATAATAGTACCAGTTCAAATCTGGTAAAGACTACATAAAAATAAATAATAAATCTAAGTATTCCGAATAAAAATAAATCATAATACTAAATAAATAACAGATCACTAAATTTATATAAACTTTAATTTTTGATCGTGATTAGAGGAATAGTAATCATTTGGAAAGATAAGGCAATTGCTAATTGTTCTGAGGCAACTCTGGGGTGTTCGAATCGCCTCTATTCCGATTTAATATTAAAAGAATATAAAGAAAATATATTTCATAAACTGAAATATATAAATATAAAATTAATACAATTATATATATATATAAATTTATATATATTCTATTGTTATAAAAATAAAGGGCTTAATTAGTTTGTTTTTATTATTAAAAACTTAAATTGGTAAATTTTAAATTTTGAATTGGCTATTATCTACAAATGCTAAAGAAATTGGAACACTTTACTTAATTTTCTCAATATTTGCTGGTATGATAGGGACAGCATTTTCAGTTCTTATTAGAATGGAATTAATGTCTCCAGGAGTACAAATATTATCAGGAGACCATCAATTATTTAACGTAATTATTAGTGCTCATGCTTTCATAATGATTTTCTTCATGGTTATGCCTGGTTTAGTAGGTGGATTTGGTAATTACTTATTACCTGTACAATGTGGAGCTCCAGATATGGCTTTCCCTAGATTAAATAACATTAGTTTCTGGTTATTACCTCCTTCATTAATTTTATTATTATTAAGTTCATTAGTTGAACAAGGAGCAGGAACAGGATGGACAGTATATCCACCATTATCTTCTATACAATCACATTCAGGTGGTAGTGTTGATTTAGCTATCTTTAGTTTACACTTAGCTGGGGTATCTTCATTATTAGGTGCTATAAATTTCATAACAACAGTATTAAATATGAGAACTAATGGGATGAGCTTACATAAATTACCTTTATTTGTATGGGCTATTTTTGTAACAGCTATCTTATTATTATTATCATTACCTGTGTTAGCAGGAGCTATAACTATGTTATTAACAGATAGAAACTTTAATACTAGTTTCTATGATCCAGCTGGAGGTGGAGATCCAGTATTATATCAACATCTTTTCTGGTTCTTTGGTCACCCTGAAGTTTATATTTTAATAATTCCTGGATTTGGTATTATTAGTCATATTGTTTCAACTTTCTCAGGTAAACCAATTTTCGGTTATTTAGGTATGGTTTATGCTATGTTCTCTATTGGTATTTTAGGTTTCTTAGTTTGGTCTCACCATATGTTTAGTGTAGGGTTAGATGTTGATACTAGAGCTTACTTTACTGCTGCTACAATGATTATTGCTGTTCCTACAGGTATTAAAATCTTCTCTTGGTTAGCTACTTTATATGGTGGAAGTTTAAGATTTACTACACCTTTAATATTTGCTTTAGGATTCTTAGCTTTATTCACAATAGGTGGGTTAACTGGAGTAGTGTTATCAAATGCTAGTTTAGATATTGCATTACATGATACTTATTACGTAGTTGCTCACTTCCATTATGTATTATCAATGGGAGCTGTTTTTGCTTTATTTGCTGGATTCTATTATTGGGCTCCAAAAATAACTGGTAGAACTTATAATGAATTCTTAGGTCAAGTTCACTTCTGGACACTATTTATTGGAGTAAATTTAACTTTCTTCCCTCAACATTTCTTAGGTCTTGCTGGAATGCCTAGAAGAATACCTGATTATCCTGATGCTTTTGCTGGATGGAATGCTATCTCTAGTTTTGGATCATTAATTTCTGTAGTAGCTACTGTATTATTTGGATATATTATATATGATATTTTCGTTAATGGAAAAGAAGTAAATAATAATCCTTGGGCTATCCCTGCTTACTTCACATCATTATCACAATACGATACTGAAGCTGAATCAGCTAATACATTAGAATGGGCATTAGCTAGTCCAATACCATTCCATGCATTTAATATGTTACCTGT
>JBBPPD010000049.1:0-28622 GCA_038091795.1 Leccinum olivaceoglutinosum | reverse complement strand
TGATCACCTGAGAAGATATGCGTCAAAGTGGCGGATGTGATCATAATGAACGTACTTTGACCGCCGCGAGCACAACACTTCCATTGACGTGCTGGAACTGAGGGACGACGCGTTCACAAATGTGTTCACTTTCTTTATCATCTTGGGCATCATAACGTGACAAGGCGTTTAGGATTGCGACGCGACCCCATTCTGAGCATTCGTTTAGTACGATAAGTAGCTTGTTCAGGATTGTCGACGTGATATTAAAGATTGCTGGGTCTGAGGAGCCTATCTAGACTGGCACCGTTATCTTCTCACAGCAGGTTGTTCATTCTGCAGCCTGTAACTTGTTAACAATGTGCTCTTTCGACATGGAAACTAGGTAAAAACTTTCTTGACAATAGCGAGCACAACAGTACTTACTAGCGACGTCTAGCGTGTTCCGATTCGGAACCACTCATACTGTCTATACCTGCACAGCCTGAGTTGGGTGGCTGGTTGAAGATGACAAGATGTGTCACGGTGGAAGCAGTATTGGGCAGATTCGTGAAAGCAGCAGCAGGCAGATTATACAGAAAGCTGACATGCGCCCCACAGATAGTAAAGCAGACCGGGGCATATAAACAATACTAAATACAGAACGGAACAAGATGTCTCGGACCAGATCTGGGCATGATCAGTTTTCACTGGGGTCCAAGGATGATCGATGGGATCTGTACGGTACAATTGGAAGGGGGGTCTGGCGTAGTAGTGTGGGTGAGGTGTGAACAAGTTGCAGCCTGCTCGACACCTGAGTCATCGGATCATGTGATGGTCTCGGGGCAGAAAGAAAGCAAAAAGTGAGTCAGAGCTCAGAGTAACTTACTGAGCTCGCTGCTTATCTGATGTGCATGATCATGATACATTCGTATGTACTACATACTACAAGGTAAGTACAGTCGAGACTCGGAATCAACGAACGCATTGCTTTCATATCGTACATACACCACTGGCACTCATCCAATACAAAGTAAGATAGTTACATTTCAAACGTGATCAGACGTTTCAGATCCACGGTGTCTTAATTTCCAGTCGGCATCATCCAACTTCCACCGGATGATTGAGTTGTGTTGCTGTACATGGCGGCGTGTTCCTGTTCGAACGTGCCAACCTGGAATGCTTGACCAGGCCCGAGGAAGGTGGAATTAGTAGGATTCAAGTTGTCGTCAGGGAACTTGAAGACCTCGGTGTCGTGTACTTGGGTTTGTAGTCCCGCTTGAAATTCTGCTACTTCCTCCATAGTAGGGATGAAGAAGTGTGGACCGGCATCCGAGTTGTTTGAGGACTTTGATTTGGGCAGATGCGTTCTGTTGCAGGCGTAAGTACTGCTAGTGCTATGGTTTTTGAACCAGCAGCGTAAATACTCACAACCCCTGTTGGTGAAGCCTAAAGAGCATCAATTCCAGTCCGCGTCGGACAGGGTCAGTGGGCCCCCTTGCCAACATATCGTTCATCCCTTTCAGTACATTCGCTTCCATATCGGCATAATGCTTTACACTGTACCGAAACCGGGATTCTCTTGACGTTTCCGCGCAATGTGCTACACGGCGGAGGGCACTCGCCAACTGAAAGTACCAATGTTCAGATACCTATGGTCGACGATTCGGACGCAAATATTACTCACCGCCGTTGCAGACGTCGCAAGCATTCGAACTGGAGTCGTGGCCCACAGTGGACTTTCCATGTCGATGCGGTGAAGTGGTGACATCGCGCACTTGTACCAGAACTTGATATGGTAGTCGTGGAATATCGGGTTCGCAAAAAAAAAATCTCCCTTTGAAAATAAGGTCAAAGAAGTATCAAGTGTTTAAGCCGAAGTTACATACCTCTCCGACAGTTCCCTGGGGGTTGTGTAGGAAGTACCTTCCCAAGTCTCGCTCATTGAGTAACTTTTCATACAAGGCTATGGCTGCGGCTATTTCTCCAGGGGTCCGGACCGGATTTTGGGAGTTGCTGGGGGGAAACAGGCCGTACTGTTTTGCGAAGAAAATCGCCATTGACGCCATCTTGCTTCGGAAGGTGTGCTTTTGCTCCACAAGCTATGTAATAGTTCGTTCAACTTTAGCACCGTAATGCAAGCAGTGTGAGTTATGATTCACTTACCAATCTCTCCATAGTTTCGTCACAGGGGGTCTCTAAAAGTTCAGTTGAGTCCGAATTAGTCTGTATCAGAATAAAAAAAAAGAGCTGACAGACCTATCGAGTCTTTGTTCTCGGCAGACGCTTGCATGAGCATCTCCGGTGCTCTCGCCACGATAGCGGCATTGTGCCACCCAAGATTTGGACCAGTTACGATTTCCTCCACGATGACATCGAACGCACGATCTAGATTGATCCTGTGCGGTTCTAAAAGGTCGCATTTTCTCATCTTTTTTTTTTTACCCGCAGCAGCCGCACCCGCACCGGCAGCCTGAGCTACTGCCTGGGTGCTTGGCAGAGAAGATGCCGATGTCACGGACATAGTACTCCCGACAGTGAGTCCTGGAAGTCCGAGAAACCTGAGTGTCTGTCTGTCGGAACACAGTGTGCTTACTTACCTCCGAATCCGCCAGTGGAATGGGTGTAGTCGACCACTGGCGGCCCAAACAATGCGTCGCCGGCGGACGCGGTCATGGTATCTGTCACGGTGGTGGTAGGAGTTGGAAAAGGGATGTGGAACATGTGGGGCGCCGTGAATTGAGACTTACCGAGTAAATACTTGTGCTAAAGCCGATCAACGGCTCTAGAGGGCCTCGCCCTCGATCGGAAAAGTGTAAGTGATCAGTCAAAAGATGTGCCGCAATGGATAACTTACCACATTGCCTTCGAGAAACGTCATGTTCGACGTAAAACTGGGAGACGCCCGATCAGGTACCATCTGAAATCCTGTTGGGGAGAGACTCGGTAACACCAGCAGAAGCTGCGGGAATTTCCAGAGGGGGCATTACCATGACAGTGGCCCCCTTTGTCCAAGTCAGTATTGATTGATATTGAATGCCCCGGGGTCTGGAAGTATCAGCAGAAGTTGGAACTTCAGAATCCGCAGACAGAGTCAGACACGCACCGCAGATGCGGCCGCGTTGTCAACCCGAGTAGTCGCTAAGCGCATGCCGTGAAGTACCTAAAATTTATTAGGAGACTGTGACTCGGACTCGGGACAAGTCGGAAACTTACCAGTTCCCACCGTGTCATGCTCTGCATCTCACGTAACGATTAGTGTGGAGCTGTGATAAAGATAGCTATGCGAATGAAGAGTTGAGCACGTACTACGTGACTACGTCGTCGCAAAGAGCTCAAGGACAGGTTCACCGACATCCGTTGATGCGCTTACTGATGTCGACGGAGCAGCAGTGTGAGTGGTGTGACTCAGTGACAACACGCGCAAGCCCGCTGTTTATGCGTTGTTGCAAAGGAGAAGATCCTCGGCCGAAAGTAAAGAAGTCAATGATTAGATCGTCTGCAGATGGGAGCGGCAAGAAATTGTTGTGTCTCCAGAACGACCTACCTGACGTGTGCTCACTGGCATACAGGCATCCGTCACGGACACCGAGGATTGTGTGTACGGTGCGACGTAGTCGCCATGAGAGAGAGGAGAAGATGAAGATTAGGGGTGTGCACGACGTGAAAGCAGAAGTGACGTGCGGGAGGAATGCCACCCACCATGACACAGACCCTCAGCCTGAGTGAACACCATTGTCTGCAACTTCCTCTGGAACGGTGCAAACCGGTCACCACCCGGCCTGAGCATGAAAAATCCAACCAAACCAGTGGCCCAAGGCGGCATCAACATCCTCGACCTGGAAACGAGGAACCACGCTATTGAACTTACCTGCCACCTAGTACCAGGCGCTCAAAGCACGCAGCGACTCGGACAACGCCACACCCTCAGGCTACACCCGCTCCGTAATCATGAACCTAGATATAACACGGTAACGAAGAAGGAACAGACGCATCGATATGGCGACTCGGACACCTAGTACGTCACCCTGACCTCAGACGACCCGTCCAACAATTCTTGTACCGTGCCATGACGGGATCGCTCAAAATTGGCAGTTTCTGGTCTAACATACTAACCTACGAACATAGATCGATATGTACACACTGCCCCGGCGAAACCGAAACCTTCGAACTTGAACATATCATGACAGACTTTGCACTTCGCCCTACCAAAAAATCATATGGGACCTGGCGAAATCCCTATAGCCAGAACCCACCACGGGCACCTTCCCACCCCACCATGATGGCCCGGGCGCGATACTGGGCTGCGGGAATATCACCTCAATGGGGAGCCGCACGATTGAAACGGATCCTCATATCGGAATCGACCCATCTGATCTGGGCCCTCCGATGCGACTATGTCATAGGGAACCTGACCTACCCCCCCCACCGCAATTAAATCACGATGGCTCCGCCTCATCACGACACGGCTTGATATCGATCGACGAATGGCTAAAAGCAACAGGAAATCACTCTCGAGAACGAAAGTACTGCACACATGGACTACTATACTCCAAGACAACACATCCCTACCACCAGACTGGCCAACGAACCTTGAGATTTTAGTGGGTATCAAACTACCAAGGCCCCCTGACGAGAATACCGGGTAGTGTACAGAGCCCCACACCCCCTGCGTATGCGGGGCGTGCGTAAGAGCATTTTTCCTCGGACCGGAGTTTCCTTGTGGCCTCCGCCTTAGCGTATTGTGTAGGACTAGACTTGTCAGTTGCTACGCAATAACCATCCAAAAAAAAAGTGACGTGCGATGAATCGATGACGTGCGATGACGATGAGTGCCAAGCTGTTGGGGCCGCTACCCCTATAGCGGCACTCGAGGAGAGAGTTGAGCGAGCTAAGTTGGCAGTCGCTTTGACTGGCATTGAATTTGAACAATGTCTAAACAACTCCGAGGAATACAAACTGGTTCGACAACTAGTAATAAGTAAAATTTGGCAAGACAAAACTTGAAGTAGTACAATGCGACAAGAGAGCAAAAATGAATGTCATTGCGATATGTCCGAACCCTGGTAACTGGACTCAGTTTCGGTGTCACGGGCTAAGCGAGTGTAGGGATCTGAGCCATCAAAGATAGAAGTCCATTGTTGCCTACACTGGTCAATACCTGCTATATCCCCGCTGGCATACAGGTGTTTGCGGATCTTGCCGATCCGACGCTCGACCCGCGTAAGGCATACCTGACTCTCTTCTAACTCATCCTCCGCAACGGATCGCATCATCTCCAGTTCTTGCACACGGAGCCGCTGGTAATGGACTTTTGCGTTATAGGCTTCCCGACTCATTCGAGCGAGCTGAAGCGTTTGTGCATTCATGTATTCTTTTACTTCGGGGGTTCGAGGCTCAGGCTGAGGCTGGCCAAACTTATGATAGATGTAAATACAAGCGACTGAGCGGGAATTGGTTAAAAATACTTACAGGTGGATTTGATTTTTTCCTCTTCGCAAGACGGATCTCATCTTCTCCAGGGACATTGTGAAATGTCCCCGGGGCCCGTTTTCTGTTGAAAGCGACGGAAGGCCCTGGAACGGTGGATGTCCAGAAATTCACTCTAGCCCGAGAGTTGGACAAAGGAGATGATGCGAGGGAGCTAGCATGCGCTGACATGATGGAGGTTGGGATATCGATATCTTTTCTACGACCCAACCTGACCGTCAATATGTATATTTGAAAAACACAGCATAGCTACTACCGAATTCAGACATTTCAACTGTTAACGCATCGCTGACTTCGAGTTAGAGTGGGCAATAGTGCGTCCGGCGGACAAACTCCGAGAAGTAGAAGTAGCACTGGCAGATGGGCACTTGTGCAGACCTGGTAAAAACTTTAATAAGGTTGGGATCCTGGCACTGCGTGGACAAACGGTATGCTTTGTGAAGCTTAAGGTTCGGAATTGGGACCCCTCTTAAAGACTTAAAGACTTAAAGGTCCTGCCATTCAAGTTCAAGTTCTCAATACCCGGTCACAAAATGTCACAGGTATAGTAACCATGAACAATTTGACGCTGTGCCAGTCTACCAGGAACTTCCAAGCGAAGAGCGAATACACTGCAGACTCACTGGCAGTGCAGAGTCCACGGCCATGCGGCCCATGCCGAGCGCTGTCCAAGCGGAGCATGAATCCTAGTGAAAACTGGTTGGACATATATTCGACGACTCGGAGGGCGTGATTCTGCCCGTTATCACACTGATTTTTCTATCTTTACGAATACTGCATGAGTTGACGTCGTTCAATTTTGTACCACCTATTAGCTCTACTTAGAGAGTGTATCATAAATGAAGTAGTCTACTAGTTGAAAGGACAGCATATTGATGGAGGGACAACGGTAATTTTCACAGACTGGCCAACTTAGTTACTTGAGTCACTCACTCACTGGGGTCACCGGCTCAGACTATAGTACACGATAGGAATTGAACAATTTATCGACCTCAGCCTCAGTGAGGCTAGCGAGTTCAAGTTTTGACTGACTGGACCAGGACTCCGGACACTGTCGACACGTTCACTGCCCACTTGTATGCAATTCTATTTTTATGTTCCATGTATTCTGCCTGATCTGCTCGAAACTTTGGATCTGCCCGTTCTGCTGGGAGCTTCTGCCCGTTCTTCCCGTTCTGCTGGGAAAATCTGTCCATTCTACCCAACTTCTCTATTGCCTGAATTCCTCAAGCGGCCGGGTAACTTAAACCCCAAGGTTTGATCGCTTATGGATTTGATCTAAGTTGGGAATTGCACCCAACATTCGCCGGGAAGAAGTAGTACTTACGGCAGCGTTCTGCTTGTTCTGCTGGATTCCTGGAGTTCACTTCTGCTCATTCTGCCCAACTTCTCCACTGCTGACAGCGGGTAACTTCAACCCCAAACTTTGATCTAAGTTATTGCATCCAACATTGGAAAAGAAATAGTCCCGTCACATAAAATCACACACGTTGTTACATTGTTACATTGTTACAAGGTCTATTCAAATCTACAGATCGGACACACCCCCTTTTGCTGCAGCGCTTCCAATTGGGTCACTGATCGGTACCACAGTGTGCCCGGACTTTTTGGCTTCTGCCAGTGGTTCCCGCATGAACAATTTGGAACTTCCTGAAATCTCGATTTCGTCCGAATCCGCGTTTTTCGCATAAGTACTATGATCACTCCCCAAGGACTGACTCGGAGCCTCCCCACTAGTTGGCCAGTTTGTGAAAACGACCACTACGTCTCTAACGACAACTGTTCCCCTCAATCCCGCTTCATTTAAGACACGTTCTGAAGCCACGCGAAGTTGAATGGCATCAATCCAGTCAATACTTGTTGAGATAGAATGACATTTTGTGACGGCCAATTACTAGTCACTCAGTCACTCAGTCAGTCACTTATAGAATAGTGCCGTCAGTCCATCGTGATTATCTTTCAATCGGAAAACAGTGAGACCGCCCGCCGGGAGGGCCTTCAATATATGTGGCAGTCCCGGTTATAAAATGTGTCGCCGTGTGATGAAATTCGGTCTCTCCTGCGTGTGTATGGTACACTGGCTTTCTCATTACATTGAACCTGTACGACTTATCGTTCATCAAGCCTGCTGTGATATGTGGGATATCTACAGATTCGTGGCGGACGATGAGCTCACATGAATCTGTGTTCGTCGCAGGGCACCCTGCTGCTGCTGCGAGACTGAGGGAATTTACATAATTCTCAGATTGGGCGATTCTACAATTATGCCTACCGTCACATCAGAATCAGACAGATATCAAACTGGGGTCGGTCTCTTTGGAAATTGTTCTGCGTATTATAGCATGGTAGAAGCACAGGCCCGGGGAAGATGGACCTTGCATTGTCATATGCTTCTTTAAGTGAAAGGGGATCCGAATCCCCAACGTTTGCATGATCGTCTGATGAGTCTGATACTGCCAGTGACTTCCGGTCAAGTATGTTCGAATAGCTGGAAGATATGATCAGATGCGAGTTGCCTGGACAAGAGTTCCTTCTATCGATCCTTCCGAAGTCGCTCGTCCCAGGACACATCGTGATTCAAACGAGACCGGATGCCTCCCTTGGCTTCTTCGGGATCCTTAACGCCGATTCATGAGACATTCGTCACGTGGTTGGCAGTTGCCATCACCCTTGGTTCCCGTGGCAGTCGGAGCATACTGATACTTGTTACAAGTATCTTCGACTGGGCGAGACTCGTTCGAACACGGATTGTAGGATGCGTGTAACAAGGTCCACTGGCAGGTGCCAGTGAAATCTGTGCGGACACTATGCTTGATCGTAGCGGCGCACTTGCGCCAAGTCCGCGACTCCAGGGAGATCTGACAAACGATTCGAAAGAAAAAAACTGACATAATATTGCTTATTTTTTTTTCAACATCTTCCGCTTCCGAGTCCACTGGAAGCATAGTAGGTAGACCGTGTTTTGAGAAGCCGCGGTGCAGCGGTTGCGGAGCTGTAAACTCACATCTACATTATCTACATTCTGACCAAATTCTGACCATCATTTTTGCCCGTTCAGATCATCAATCCGAGTCGCTGACCGTCGGAACAATGTGTTCCGTAAGTACCCATGATCTGCTGCATGGTTGCGTGAGTACGGGTGCCTTGCATCGAAGATCAACAAGTCAACGCGAGTCTTAGTAAAGGCTTTGGTCAATTGATTACCTCCCCACTAAAATAATGCGCTTTTCATTATTCACAGACATCTTTCCACTGGCTGTCTTGGCCGCTGCAGTACCCAAGCCGGTGGCCAAAAGCAATGGCATCGCTATAAAACTCACTAAACAAGCTCCCTTCCCGAATCCAACAACATTGTTTATGTTGATGTACTCAAAGCTCACGTTGCATCACTCAACACGTAGGTTACGTGAACGGTGACATTGCGTTCGCTCTCGCTCAGGCATTGTTTTCAGCAAGGTTCTTCGTGGCTTCGACAATTATGAGCAGAACATGGGAACTTGAAGGACCCACCCATATGCTGGGATTGGGAATGGGATACGAGAACGTGGTGCTGGCGTCCCTTTGTCAAACGCGTAACCAGCAGCAGATCTGGCATGTCGAAATTTGGATCGGTACTCCCCGAAGACCTTAACTGGTAGTTTCTCTTCACGATCCTGACATATGCTTATCCTAATCACAATCGTCGTGAAGTCGAAATCGGCACAGGCTAGGTAAGCACTTCTTGTCGAACATATCCAGCTTGTTTGTTCAGTTTTGGAACAGCGATTTGTTCGCGCTACTATCTACCCACTCCGGTACTTGCGCGGGTGACACTCTCTGGGATCCAGATTGATCACACCACTACGCCAGACCCGCCCCCTCCAATTGTACCGTACAGATCCCATCGATCATCCTTGGACCTTGACATTGACGACCATGTCACATGTGCTTACGCGGCCGAGTTCACGCCGTGGCCAACGCCGATCAACAGTTAATCGAGCTCCCCCTTGACCCCAAGTTGCATCACTCTTCCCTACACTTCGTTCCTGCATGTGCGGTCCGCAAGCCTACCCACACTTGCAAGGCTGGGCCCATACATTTTTCGCCATGGGTTTACAGATGGGGCTACTACGTTGGAATAGAGAACACGACACGACATTGATCACCGGCATTGAACTTTGTCGGACATGCATCGCCACTATTAATGCAACAAGTTCCTCTCGTTCCGTCCGGAAGGCGCTGCATGCAGGCAAGTTCCCCCGCCTTTCTCTCTCCGTGGTCACTTTCTCTCTCTTTCCATTGTATGATGTAACTACGATACATACAATACACTCCAGCGCACACAGCACCGTCCGTAGTAGTTTGTACATGATCAGAGTCCACGAAAATAAAATCCCCCGCGTGCCTTTGTTGGAATCGGAGTGAGCGGGGATGAAGCTACTAAGCTTCAAGTTCGAGTTCAGGGCGACTTGCGTATGTAATCGACTTATAGCAATTCCGAGTCGGCAAACGCCAATGTGGTAGTCAGGACGTGACACTCTCCATAAGACTAGTTCTCTTTCTTGGATATATTTCTCCACAAGATCAACGCTGTCTGGCCCGATAGTCCCTCAACGTCCCTCCGTGACCATGCCCACCATCCAACCTCGACGCCCCGCTACGTCGTTCCACTAGAGGGCATCTGGAATGCTTAGCTCACCCCTCTCCCCTCTCCTTCAGAACCTCCCCTCGTCCGCGCGAGAGCGTCGACCGATCCTGCACTCTTCCCCAGATCATCGTCCTCGGGCCCACGACAGCTCATCGCCAACGACCCCGCCTCCGCACACAACCTACCCTCCCTCCAGTCGCTCCCAAAACCTCCCCCGGAACCGTCTATAACAGCCTCGGATCGTCCTTCCTCGAATCTTGTATAGAAATTGCGATGGGCGAACATCGGCTGGTCGTACCACCAGGGAAGCAGGCAATATGACTTTTCGAAAGGCAAGGGAGAAATAGGCCCATTTCTCAGGGACCTCTGCAAGCGCGCGGTCGGCGCTGTACCGGTATATAGCACAAACGACCTCGACGGATGGGGAGAAGACGACTGGAGGACGTTAAACGATACCTATGGTTCGTTATCAGCGGCTGCCATTCCGCCACACAAAATCTTACACATCATCACCAGACAAAGGTGAGCAGTCCAGATCGCGCCACGCCATTAGGAAATGCCCTGACCCCCCCCCGTGCGCGCGCTTTTCGCAGGACACACTCGTGGCTCACGTAGACCGCTCAGAACTTCACCGCTTGTGTCCATGTCGTGAGTTGCCACTTGCATATAACCACCCGTTCTTCCACCATTCTACAGACTAGGAAACGCAACCATATTCCTCATCTTCGGTCTCACTCGGGACACTGAACCGACCCCTGTCCTCCTCAGATCCAGCGACGTCCTGATCATGTCTGGTCCACTGTGCAGACGTGCCTATCACGGCTGACAGGCGTCTCGTCTCGGTGTTTGAAAATCAAAAAGGGATCCCAAGAATACTAGGAGGCACCCTTCCCGTCTTCCCATACACTTTTCGCAACTTCCCGATCCCGAGGGGACCATGACGGTGATTGGGAGCCTTACGAGCGCTATATGCGCAGCGCCCGTATCAACATCAACATCAACGTTCGACAGGTGTTTCCAAAGGGGTTTGACCGGCCGGACGTACGGAATTGGGCCACGACCACGAGGTGATAGACGCTTCAACTCCTTGGGTATTCTAATTTTGTGGGCAAGGGATGTTACGTAGAGTGGGAACGAGTTGAAAGACGAACTTGCATACGACAACTGGGTGAAGGCAGCCCGGGGGGTGAATATGGTTTGGGCAAACGGATGGCTTCTCAGCGAAAACAAGGGTAGCACAGCCAGTGTCTTGGAGTTCTTTGTGTCAACTTTAATCACTAAAACTCTGTCCTTAGGCTCTTGCACACTCCGAGTCTGCAGCGTGGGCGTACTCTTTTCAAGGTCTTTGCAATACAAGCACGGAAGAGCAAAGGCGACAATCTCGCGTACTCCCAGCCGAGTTTGCCGAATATCTCGATGGTCTCGTTGACACAAGCGATAGACAAGAAGACGGAGGTGTCATATTACATTGGAATTTGGGAATGCTTTAGCTGCCGATGCTCGCTACGCCAAGTCCAGCCCATTTTTTGTATCACTTTTGCCTCAGATTGATATGCACTTCTGAGTCCTACTAGGATTGTGATAATCTGCAGCTCCTCCGCGTCCACGCGATCTTGCTTTTTCCACTCATGCTTAGGATTCGGCAAGGATACGCGCGTAAGTTAAACACTGTCAACATGCAGACAGGTGTCTAACTACAGCCCATCAGTGCCAATGACATGTTATTGATCATCGGCGGCATCAAGATTGCCGTCAACTTGGGGTGCTTGCAGTTCAAAGCACAACCAGGGACGGCCTGAGACTGTTGGGAACGAGGAATGGAACAATCCGTCAGTCGTTCATGCTGGTGGACGAATTGATGGTGACTTTGATGGGTTGACGTTGTATCCTTTGGTGTGGAGAGGATGGACGTTCTGGACGTCCGGGAGACGATCGGGGACTCGGAACATAGTGGAAAGCTGGGTGTCCGAGTAAGTTTCACGACACTCTTGTGGTGTAATCTCGACCTTATTTCTTGAACTAGGTTTTCGTCGTTCTTCATGTCAAAGGACGACAATAAAACAAAGGCTATTCAGAAACAGGGTGATGGTGGAGTGGATCAACTTCTTTACTGTAGAGTCAGGTCTGTTCTACGAGGTACGAGTCCTTTATGTTCTAGTGAACCTGTTCTCAGCATATTCTCTGCAGCATTTCACTTCGATCATGATCTCGAGCGTGTCGTGGAATACGTCAAGGTCTTTGATTCCTCAAGAACTTCCTCTCGCCATCCTTCATTGCAAGTGTCTCAACGGCCCCGATTGCGCAGATCATCGACGTTTCTCGCAGGAATTGCCAACCCTTTATCAGATCTCAGGATGGCTCGACTCGTGTACTACACCAACCGCAAGCATGGTCACGCCGATCACATGATATCATACATTCAAGAGGTATGTATATACCACTGCCGCCTCGTCCTCTGCGAGATCCTCATGATCCTCTCGTGTCCTCATGTGGAGTGCAGGTAAATAACATTCCATCTTTGGTGCTGAAGGCGACTTTGTCGAAGCAAGTTGCACGGGCAAAGTTGCACTCATCGACGACCTCACGGTAATCACAAAAATACCGACACAAAGCCAGGCTGCTTCCGGGATTTCTCCGTGCTTTCGTATGGTGTGGTGTCATTGATGGCCGTTGATGTGACCCGAGATACCCACCTTACGCTATCTTTTGTACCTAGTCTGGCGGTAATGTAGAATGAATCCAGGCAGGGTGTGATAGTAAGAGTGAAGTATAGAGGCGGCTTGGGGTGCCTCGAGGTTCAAGTTGAATCACAGCAGAAATTGAAAACACAATGAGACCCAACAAATCTGCGAACTCGCTGGGCGTTCTCAGGGGTTGTCGTCTGTCGGACACTGCGGCCTCTTTAGGACGGGGACGACCGAGTCGGATTCGGAGTTAGATCGCGCTCACCGCGACTAAAGGACTCCGACGACGGCCAATCGACAATTCAGCATTTCCAGCACGGCGACGACGACAACTACTACTTTGACGACTCTGCAGACTCTCACTCGGATATTATTATCGTTCCCACTGATGAGTCGGCTCAAACACGGAATCGAGCTTGAGCGTCTTCTTTGACAAGACTCTTCCGAGTCGGCCTCGTGACTTTCATCATCCCCATCTTCGTCGTCGCAGCAGCAGCAATAGAACATCCGAAAACGCCGGTTCGAACACATTGAAGATGCATATGGCACCCGACGAGATCAAGATGAAGGAAGAAGAAGAAGCCGTGGACGCTCTGGTTGGTCTCATGGGCGAAGGATTCGATCGCGAGTTGTGCGACGGATTTTGGTGTGCCTTCTTCTGGGGTCGGAGGAGGAGGAGGAGGAGGAGGTGGTGGTGGTGGTGGTGGTGGTGGTGGTGGATGCTCGTCGTCAAGCTAGCCGACGCACAGTGGCTCAGGGTCCTCGACGCGTTCTATCATTGCTCGACCGATCTGACGTTTGACGAGGGCGATCAGGATCTGCAGTGGGTGATACAAGAGTCGATGAATGTGATAGATCATGCCCGGGCTGGTGGTTGGCAACAACAGACGTACCCGCCGCCGATACTGATTCCAGAGTCATCGCAGTCCCAGCAGAGTCTGTTGAGTCAGATCCCTGCGGGTCAGACGCAGCAGGGCCAGCAGGGGGCGGGCAGTCTGAGGGGCCGGTGTTTGGTCCGAGCGAGCGCCCACCTGATTCGAGTGGCGATGGTCCCGTCGAATGTGAGTCTTATTCTATGTGTTGTGTATCGAATGGCGTCATTGACGGTTGGGTTTGTGCGTAGCAAAACGAGAGCAACGACGCCAATTATCTGCAAGACTTGAATCGTGCCATTGAGGCGAGCTTGGAGACGATGGGCGATACGGGCGCGCTGGAGCCGTTCCCTGTCGAGCAGCAGCTACGGAGGGATGGATGGTCAGTGCTTCCGAGTCAGCGTGCTTGTGGGATTTCTTGCTGAACACCCGGTGTTGTCAGCCCCGTCGTGTTGCGTCCCTCGATGCATACGATGATGCATGCTGCGAGTATCATCCAGGGGTTGTTCTACGTCCCTCAAGTGAAAGAGCGTACGGCGTGCTGGCATCCTCGCGTCCCGATGAGGCGCAGCGGCTCGTGTTGCACAAGAAAACGCTCACGCATTTTGATGTAAGTCGTCGTGGACGAAGGCATCGACCGACCTGTTCTAATCCTGTGATGGGGCAAGGAACACGTTGAAAAACTTGCGATCGGTGATTATTTTACTATGAAAACGCGGCGAACGCCGAGGATGACCTGGAGCGTGGCGCTTCGCTCCAGACGACGACACGGAAGCTGAAAGACATCTTGACGATCATGGAAGGGGAAATCAAGGGTTTGCACTCGGCTATTTACTAGTCATTTTAATCTGCATCGACGGTGATGCTCACAGCTACGGAAGAGAATATAGGTGTGCTACGTGCTCGCGCCGACACGTTCATTCGTCAAGGAGACACAGTCCGTCGTTCCTTCCCAGATTCATGCATCAGCGCCTAATCATCACACAGCCTTTCCGCAGACTACCAACAGTTCCTGACTCGGACGGGCCAGAGCACGCCTTTGCACCAGGAGAACTTGAAGATCCTTTGGTCCGGCGTCTTGAAGTAAGTTTCCGCTTTGGTCGATGCTCTCAACAACCCCGTCGAGGGGGATGCGACAGAGCACAATGGGGCCCTTTCCTCACTGATGATACCGAGGACAGTAAGTCCTCGGGTACATTGATCGTGACTGATCTTTACCATATTCCTACTTGAGCACAGAGGCGGATCAACTACATCACAAGACGATTGGCGGCAGATGTACGTCAAGGGGGTCGGGTGTTGACAACAGATGGCGAGCCCATTGTGGACGCTGTCATCGAGACACGGGAAACGGATTACAACGGTACAACCAAACTTTTTCACGCCAACGAGCATGTGCTCAACATTCAACAGAGTTTTACGATGTTCAATATGCTGACAGAACGATTGCGTACCGGAGAAGTTGGTAAATTCGGGTATTATACCATCGTTCCCGTGGCTTACCCCATCCCTGGTAACGTTAGCATCTGCTTTTCCCGATTGATCGCGAATTACTCTGATAGTCAATGAAAGCGTCCCGTTGGCGAACTGTTGATTTCTCAAGGTCGTCATAATATGCACTTCGTGCATTGCCCATACATACATGCAAACGACGCCCCTTCGGAATGCGCATCTCCGATCCAGGGATGAAATAAGTGTTCGGTAGGACGGTGTCTTTACGCACAACTTTTTTGCATGCGAGGCGCGGAAGGGAACAAACGAAGTGTTTCGCGTATGCATGCTAAAGTATATTCCTTGACCAGGTAGATGTTAGTCAATGGGCTGATGCGACGAACGAAACACAAACTTTTTCCACTGTGTGGTCCTTGTGGTTTCTGCTCGTATTTTGGTTGTTGTTTGCTCACAGTCGCGTATTTAAAGCTCACTGTTGTCAACTGTCAACTGTGCAAATAATGACCGAAAGCGTTACCTGAATAATTTGAACTTTGAACTGTACGATACGTATCATACTATGATATAGTATGATAGTATCAGGATACTTATTTATTCCTGCGTCGTGACTCGTGGTACCATGCCGACCACCGACGACAAGCTGACGTAATAAGCGCCGTGCTCTTCACACAACTTGCCAGCAGTGAGAAGTACGAGGTGCGTTGTTCTTCCGCGGTGATTTTTGTTTGCTAACTGGCGAGTATCAACTCTTGGAAATGGCTACGATCTAACTTCAATTGCGGGATCAAAAAATAAGTGCTTGACAAATTTGCCGCAATTCTCGAAGAAGCCAGGATTCCACGACTACTATGAAATGGACAAACTCTACAGGTCAACATCTTTACCCCAGCAACCAAGCAGACCACCTCTGCCACCCTCAGGTTCGAGAGACTGCTGCTCGAGAACTCAACCAACCGGAAAGCCTTCAACTCATATGGTGTGCGTGTCCTATTCGACGTTGGATTCCATGTGGCTCGCGCGTAGCTTTCATCCGCGCAGCGGTCGATGAGTTTGCTCCTGACATCCGACCTGGATGTTTTGATCCTGGCGCCGAATCCTCTGTTGCGCCCTGCCTAGCAGTATCGTGACTCTGCCGGGTGCCCAGCCATCTGTTCGAGCCGCTTAGTATTTCCACTCCACGCCTACTCTCCCTATCCAAACGCTTGCACAACCTGCGCGAGCATGGCATCAGCCTTCTGGGTCTCACTGGTCTGAGTGCCATCCCCCAGGTCGACGTCCTTCCTGGTGAGGCTTCAGACATAGGTTTTATGTACGACAAAACTGACCACAAGGAGAAGGAACAGAAAATGGAAGGGGCTGACGAACCTCCCGCGACCCGTCGTAAATCATCCCTGTCCGCGTTGACGAGGAAAACCCTAAAGAAGACTCGGACGTCATAAAATCTTTGCCGACATCCTTCGAGTACATCCTCTTTCTGAAGGCGATAAATATGAGTGTCATTCGAGAGAAGCTCCTCGTCGTCCGACTCCTGGCCAACGCCATTTATGGCCACACTCACAAGGGGAATCAAGCCGCATCCTCGCTCTTCCTCTATGAATCTGATCTTACTACTCTGAGGGCCTCCGGGGGTTGATCGATTCAGCATTGCTGCAGTTTATCAAGAGTATCAGGATCATCGAATACAAAGGCTTTCTAGAACCGAGCGTCCTTCCCCTTGGTATCTTCCCACTATCCAGGAGGCTGGTGGGTTGCCCGAAGTCTTCTTGAAGCGCCGTCAGATGAGCACCGACTCGGCGTCCGAGCGTCCGTCTTCTGCTGTCTCATCTTCCTCCTACGCGGACTCGTACTCGGGTCATTCTTCCACCGCGTCTCATTCTCGCCGTTCTTCGATGGATTTTCCTTTTTTTTTTTTTTCCTCGTACAGCGTCTTCTGTGGCTCTGGCAATGCGTTCTGGCACCCTCCGACGCACCCCGCCGATCGCTCCCCTCAGCTGGTTCACCCTCCCATGCTTCCAGCGGAAGATGCACCGATGGATTTTTTCCATCCCCCGATGCTTCCGCAGGACGAAGATAACTTCTTCGCCACCTACCTACACCCTCCCATGTTACTTCCTGCGGAGGACTCGAACGTTCAGCACCAACACCAGCAGCAGAGTCAGCAAGCTTATAATTCGTCTGCGCAGAACGATTTCTACGAGTCTATGCAAACCTTTCAATGGACATCACCATTTCCGTGCGCTCCTTGCATCTCAAATCTCTACAGGGCTGTCCCATCGTCTGCCTCATCTTCCGACCTTTTCATCTGCCGTCCCATCTGTAGATCTCCCCAAAAAGTCGTCCATCGACTAACAAGCTGTATCATTGCAGGTCACGTTGCATTCTTTCTCTTCGTCACGCGCAGCCTACTCCCCCCCCCCTTTTTTTTTTCCCTCGTGCTTCACGATCTTTTCCTCCTATCTCTCACCCTGCCATATATATTTTTGGTTGCATAGCTGCCTCGAGGATGGGGGCCCGGTGTTGTTCCCCGTACCATACGGTCGTTCCGTTGTTGACATCTCTCAGCGCGAAGGGCTTCGCGATTCAAGCCCCAAATACTATCTATTTCCGACGTTGTTCACTTGTTATCCTTGCATCGTCGCGTGTTTGACTAGCATTATCTGATCGTTTTATTGTTCGAAACAATCAAAGTTGCTGGACGTTGTTCACAAAAAGGACACTTTCAACAAAGCCATTGAATCGGTCATCGAGGTATGCTCTTCTCCACATATTTCCTTGCTTGTTGTTGACCCATCTCCCGTTCAGGTCATCTATGCCATTCTGAACACTATCTGAGTGCTACTATATCTCAACCAAAGCGGCCAAGATCAGCTTTCAGCTCATCCGTGCGTCATTCCTGGCATATTTTCTGTATTCACATCCCTTCCAGTCATCTGAAGAGGAAGACCTTTCAAATGAAGGGCGAGTAATCGACCCCATGAGCGAGTCCTGACTGATATTTGGGAAGCGTATCGACGATGCCTGCGGACCTTCCGAAGTGGGTCTCTTCAACGCTGTACCTAATCCACACATGCGGAGTCATCCATTGCTTTCAAGCAACTATACGTGAGTACCTCTGAATCACTATTTTGGCCCTTTCGCCCACGTTCCATTGCAGAAAACTTGTCGTTGTCGGTATCATATGTGGCTCAGAGTCGCGTCATATGAAAAATATCACGTACAATTCCACTTTCGTTCCCCAGGGTGCGCCGGTGAATGAGACATACGAGGGTAAGATATTTGAATAAATGTCAGAACTGAGTTTTTGTCGTTAACCGCTCGTTCTGCATAGCTGTGACGCTCGGTGCTGGCGTCCAAATGGAGTGAAGCGTACGCTGCCGTCAACAATTATGGGCGCATCATGGTTGGGGGTATCTCCGTCGGCGGCTCCATCGGATCATCCGGCGGATGGTTGGCTGGTGGGGGTCACTCTGTATTGTCGCCCAGTTACGGACTTGGTAAGGTCGTAACAGATCGTCCAGTTCAGCTAACCAATACCGTCGACCCGAAGGTGTCGACAACGCTATCGAAATCTCTGTCGTACTCTCCACGGGAGAGTTTTTGACTGCGAACAGTCATCAAAACCAGGACCTCTTCTGGGCCTTGCGCGGAGGGGGCGGATCGACCTACGGCATCGTCACGTCCGTCACATATCGCACCTACCCATCCATTCCAGTCCAATTATACACCTATCAGGCTAACACCACCAACTCTTCCGTGCTGCCGGAGCTCGTCGCCGAGTTGCTGCGCTCCCAAGTTCAATTCACCGACGATGGCTGGGGCGGGTACGGTTCCATCACGGACCAACAGCTGGCCTTTACGTACCTCGCGCCCAACATGACCAACGAGACCGCGATTGCGACGACCCGGGCGTGGCACAACTACTCGACCTCCCTCGCGCCGTTGGGGGTCGTCTTTACAGATGAAACAATAAACGAATCATCGTATTACGAGGTCTACGAGGCCATCCAAAGTTCCGGCGTCCAAAATGGCGTGGACATCATGTTCACCGGCCGCCTGCTTTCACGGGACAGTATCGCTGCCAACGCCAGCCAGATCGCAGACGTTCTCATCGGCTGTAACGCCGGTTTCGAGTAGTACGTGCGGCGTTTACGTTCTTGCTGTACATGCGTTTAACCTACCTCGAACAACCCACGCAGCACGATCGCGGGCGGCAAGGTCAGCCAGTTTGCCACCGACTCTGCAGGTCTGAACCCTGCCTGGCGCAATGCCCAATTGCGAGGGTGTATTGATAGACCCCTTGAGCGAAAGTGCTCAGCAATAGTCGGCAATACTGGCTGTAATTTTTTTTTTTTCAATATGACTCGGCGAGTGCTGATCGATTTCTAGTGGTCCTCCGAACTTTTCCCTGACATCTACACTGGAATCTGCTTGAAAACTACCCACGGAAAGGCTTGCCAAGATTGAACCGGGGCTGGACTGCTTGCGGGAGAAACTCGCCTCGAAACGTGAGACGACGCGGGAAAAAGATATCGCGTCCTCATTATCTGGAATCTTTGACCTCACTCCTGGTCATATATGGTGAGGGCGAGCGAGCAGTCCGTCGCCTCCTCGAGCACATCCTGACGCAGTCGGATGATGTCTCGCTTCTCTCTTGGACCGGAAACTCAGGTAGCACTACCAAAAGCTACCTCACCTGCGATCTCACTGTATACGACCAAATTCTGCCCCCGCATGTTCCCCAAATGGTCACGCACTTGCAATCATCGTTTCCCGATGCCTCTCCCATCGTCGCACTATATGAACGACTTCTTGATCTCCCATCGCTGTCCTTCCTGCCTGGTCGACTTCGACTTCCTGGACTCGACTTCCGCCTCACTGATTTCGCCCGCCTCGCGTCACCCGAATCTGACTCAAGCCTTCACATTTATCGTGCCACGGCGCCGATTCTCGGCGAGGTGCGGATCGAGCCTAACGACAACTCGCTCGGGATGCAGCGTTTCGTTCTCCTTCATCCGTGGATCAGTCCCCTGCTTGATGAGGACTTCTCTGGCGACGATCCTCTGTTTGATCTAGATGAGCCCGCGCTGCGAATCCTCGTTCGGCTTCGGCAACCTTTTAGCACGCTTCTGCTAGCCTCCCAGGAGCGTGGGCGGTACAAACGCGTGGCGACGGACAGTTTCATTCGGGTTTGAATTCGGGCGGAGACGTCGTTGAGTGAGATGATGGGGAGTAGTTGTGCATTGTTGGGCCGGTTTGTATTTTGGGATGATGTATTTCGTTACATCTTTCTTGGCCTGTGTCCTGCCTTTCTGATCATGGGCTTACCCACCGTTTCCACCGTTCCTTTTTCTATCATGTGCCTCTATGGTCCCGAGGGGCCGCTGTGCAACATCAAACAGCTTGGACAGCTGCAATACTAAACTAATGATTTTACAATCACGTTTTGGTGTTAACGCCATAGTGATCATCAATAGATATCGAGAATATTTTCACCTCCCTCGTCGTCCTTTGCGCACCTAGCTACCATCAGGCAACCGGGCACACAGAATCACCTGCGGCAGCTTCTTCCCGAACGCGCCTGACATCGGCAACTACGTCTCTCGCGCACAAGCGGAATGCATAGCCGGCGAGATGAGTGCGCGTGTATACAAGGAGTGTTCGGCGCTGAAGATCGAGGGGGTGGACGACGTGTTTGAGGCGGCGACGCGGGCGAGCATGTTGATGCGCGAGGGTGGGCCGTCGGGTACCGCGGGCGGATATCGGTGAGGAAGAATGGTGCTGGGGAGACAAGTGGGGGTTGGAAGTGTTGTGTTGTTTGTTGATCCAGTACGATAGTATTCATGTTCCCCCCCCCCTCCCCTTTGTTTCCGTGCCTTGTTTCGTTTTCGTTTGATAGTTGTATGGTTTCAATCTCGGACAGCGCTTTCGTTCATCATTATCATCATCATGACATCACATATGCCCATTTATACACGATACAGAAATCTATCAAGTTACTCTTTACCTGACGGCCCACGCGAGATCCCGAGATCATTGATCCGCCCAGAAGCGAGGTCAAACATCCATCCGTGGACCGAGAGCGACTTGCCAGCAACCCACGCCTCGCGGACTGGCGCGGCATCGCATATGTTGGCAGCCTGCCTCTTGATGTTTTCGTGGATGACGGTTGAGGGCATAGTCGGCGTCGGTGTCGGCAAGACCGTCGAGAGAGGCGGCGAGGCCGGTGAGTGGGGTGAGCCAGCTTCCGCTGTCTGTGGCGTTGGTGGTAGTGTCGGTGGTGTCGACAGCAGCTACGGTGTCGGAGGTGTCACTGGGGGCGGACCGGGTCAGCCGAGCCATGGCTGCTCCAAGGCAGGCCTTGTCCCACGAGGATGACTGATGGGGGGTACAGTATAAGCAGAGAGCTGCGTATATGCGCGTCGACGCACCGTGTTCGACACCTAAGACGCCGACGACGAACGAGAGCACGGCGAGCGCGCTGTCGTCGTCTGGATGAAACTGGCTATGGGTAGAGGTGGGGGGAGATAAGGAGACGCGAATGATAGATAAAAGAAAAGCGCTCACTTGGCGACGTTGCGGTGTACGAAGATGTCATTTGGACGAGCGTCGGTGATAACCGACTCTGGGACACGCGAGTCTGCGCATCCGAACCAGAGGATCTGTCGTTGTGTTGGAACGAGAAAAAAAAGTGAGTGAGTGAGAAATGTTCCATGCCTTTGGAGTTTGTCCTTTGGCTAATTTCCCAAAGAAAGAGGGATCAGATTCGTTCATGGCCTTTGCCCATTTGGCGTTGCCGTCGAGGAGGGCGATGCGATCATGATGCGTCGTGCTCAAGGTCGGTCCCGCGAAATCCCGGCAAAGACTTACGTAACGCCCTTGCAGGGACTGTCCGTCTGCTTTCAGCAGTGCTATTTTATTAGCGAAACAAAAGGATGTCGGGGTAACGAGTCACGACCCACTCGTGATGTGCTCAAACTCGCCCCACGTCGACGGGAATCCGGCACAGGCTTTCCGTTGGTCGCAGCGGGTGTCTTCCGACGTCGCCTCATGATCGTTGCTCGCCAGTTGTGCAACCGCACAGGCAACCGCTGCTGCCTGTTTTTTTATCTCATTAGGACTTGCGGTAATGGGAAAGAGCAGACGACTCACTCGAGTTTGAAAGCAGCGTTCAGGTCGTTCAGTTTCTTTTCCAACTCTTCTAGTTTGACCGTCACAGGGTCCTTTTTGGGTTCGCCCTCGTCGACCGCCGTCACCTCGATCCCGTTCGCGTCCCCTCCGCCGCTGTTCAAGTTCACCGCCGCAACCTGGACCGTGCCACGCGCAATCACCTTGATCTCCGCTGACAACCTCGCCTGCGTTTGCCCCATCCCGTCCAGCTGCCCCCGGAGCGCAGCCAGCTCCTCCGACCCACTAAATGCATTAGTCGGCACGAGCCCGAGCGCCTGCGACGCCGCTGCGATCTGGTCCGCCATCGCCGAGAACGATGCAGACAGGCGGTGCGGCCACAGCGGCTGCGTCAGTCCCGACGACGGCGGCGGCGGCAGGCTGTTGGCCTAGACGTCACTGAATCCCAGATTTGGACGCTCGAACGGGACGTCAATCGTTGGCGTCAACGAGGCTGGGGCGGATTCGAGCTGTTGACCGTTGGTCGTCATTTTCAAGTTCAAGTGGGAGGAACGAAAGAAAAGAAAAAAAGTCTTGGGAGGGGGGGCGACGGGGCGACGAGCTATATCCTGCGTGCACGGACGCATATGGGGGAAGACGGATCCACGATCATGAGTATCTGGGCGGTGATGGCCGCGACCCGGCCCAGCGAATTCTCCAGGATGGGTGAGAACGACTCTCGGCGGGCCCGGCGCATGGCTTGGCGGGGCTACTATATTTTGAGCGGTGCTACGAACGGCCTCCTCATCGTCGTCGCCTCCAGTGTGAACGACTAATTGACCAGTCCCAAGGACACCATTGATCAATGCAATCGCACGCCTGCCGTTTGATGCGTTTCCGCCCGGGGCTGGACGCGTCCATCCTTATCTCTCCTCCTCACACCCAGACTCACTGACAATCGCACACAGATTCATATACACTCGATTTGGGAAGAGTCACCGCCCATTCTCGGATACTATTTCGAAAGCTGTGTATCTAAGCAAGTTTCGCAACACTCGTGCGATCTCGATCTTATTCTTTGAACTAGGTTTTGATCGTTTTTAATGTCAAAGTTGCTTGGATGGCAGATCGTGTCACATCAGGTATGATCATTGTCAGCGTTTTTCGGTTGAACGTAACGTTTCCTGTATGTCGTAGATCTGGTTTACTTCTGTCAGATAAACCTCGGTAAGGACTCTTGCGAGTCGGAAGTATAGAAACGACTAATGATTTGGAAACGCAGAAAGCAAGTAGAAGTTCTTACACATTTGCTCCCGGTTGCTACTTCCGAGTGTGTACGTACATTCATTTTCCCACTGCTCTCTGTAACGCAGAATTCGTACCAGGGAAAGTGGCGAGTCTGGTCCATCTGCTTGACGTCTTAGGCTCATCAATGCTACTATTGAACGAGATCTTACGCGGCACAAAGTAGGGGTTCACGGTTATGAAGACATCCTGGAGGTCAGGTTTAGATTAGTTCCTCTTCAAACGCTCTGATGAAATGTAGATCAGAGTCCGTAGCACCAACATCTGTTGTTCCCTTTCCCCGCGATCATCAGATTACACTCGACGGACTCTGACATCTTCACTATCTTTGCCGTAGTGTAAGGTGGTCTTCCAACATTATAATTGATTAGCGCAGTGCATTCTTCCAAATACGTTAGCATTGGTTGACGCCTGGAAGGGGACTCTGAGGAGAATGATGAAGATCTCTTCCAGGACGCTGCGGGAATGCTGGTAGTTCGGTGAAGATGAAGATCAGATAGTGTCACCGGAAGGGATGGATGACTCGGAACAGGACCGGAATCCATGTCGACGACTTTTCTTTCCAAAAATCAGCAGTTGCTCTATTCATGCCCCTCACTGTACTATGCAAAGGTGATCCATACTCGATTTGACCAGTGCACCAGCAATACCCAATACATATTAAAAATTTCACCCGGACGGAAGGAATTTCTTATTCTTCTTCAAGAGACTCTAACTTATAGTGCCATTTACCCACTGACTCGGACTCCAACTTAGATCATCGTTCTCCGAGCTCTTGGCTGCTAGTGCGACAATGCCTGCATGCAAGGTCCTCTGGAGTATGGCGAGTGACAGTGCCTTCTGGCCTCACCGCAACGTCTCCTAACAGTGTCACCACGTGTCCTTTGAGCTCACGGAGTTCTGCCACAAGCTCAGAGACGACAGTGTGAAAATCATCAAGTACCGCGTGCGCTGCCCGGTTTTCGTTCTTGGGATCCTCGTCACAGCCGTGCCTGCCGCTATCGATACCCGGTGCCATAGTATGATCTGGGGAATGTTCCGAATGATATATTTGAATTTGAGGTGAGGATTCAAGATTCAGTCGACACAAAACTAAAATGTCACCTTCTTGTGTTAAGTTGACTTGCGACTCGCCGAGGCCAAGGACGAAAGTACTCGTTTGAGGTACTGGAATGACGAGTCCGTCATGAATCATTCTCAAGAATCTCAACAAATGTAATGACAGTCAACACACCGATTCCATGGCTGCTCTCTTGTGATGTGTATACTGACATTTCTGCGTGCCAGGCCCGCGAATGAAGCTGTTGTCTTATCGCCTACTGCTATTACATATGCTTATGAAAACCGGCAACACAGCGTCCATGTGTTATGTCACTGGCAGAGCAGGAAGACCGGGAGTAATTCGAGGCAAGCACGACAGTATGGACTAAGTACTAGGAACTGATCGAAATTCTGAACTGCTCTCTAAATTTAGGCTGTCAAAGGTATGTCAGCTCCGCTGTGTTGTGTCATTGATAGAGCAGCAGGACTCGTACTAAGTATTTGACGCAAGTACTGGCAGTACTGGAACTTATCTGAAGAACCAACACGGGTTAGCCTCCGAGGTACTTACTAGGCGAGGACTCGGATGAGTCATCTCTTGGCAAATTTGAAAAGGGTCTAGTACGATCTTAGCCTCCGAGTTCAAGATTTGAAGTCCCGATTATCTGTCCTCGAACACCAAGCAGTTGCAGAAGAACTGGTATACTGATCGCAGGCAATATTGGAATCAGGGAAGTTGGGCAGTGACCTTGTGGCAAAACTCCTGAAGCGGCCGTTAGGTCCAAGACTTGCGCTCCGACCGAAAACCTCCCATCAGCTATAAAACCGCCATGAAAGAGCACATCACGATTCAACTTAAGCCCATCCTACTGTATACAAACCACTCGCTTACCTGCTTTCGTCTTAGTACTATCTCATGCCCATTTCACAACACGATCGCCGCGATAGTACACCGCCCGACGAGGTACTTAGTGGCCAGAAGCGCCCATACTCTAGCGCTTTGCAGCTAGGCCCAAGGAAAAAACCGTGAGTTTCTGTCGTCGAAGTCCACACCGGGAGCTGAATTCTTCCTAGAACGACTCAGGATCCACTTGTCCACCACGGAAGGCACTTCGGGCGTTCTCAGCATGCCTTCTGCAACGTTCAAACGCTCATTACCAACGGGCTCTTATTTATGAGCGAGGTCGAAGAGCAAGACTCCTCAACAGACGTGTGAGTTATATTTCATGCTCGTGTGTTTGACTCGGATTATTTAACAATATGTCTTTAGAGAACGAAAGGAGTACGCGGTGTTCCGCGAACTTCTGCGGATGATTCCTGGGCTCGAGGCTCGGCTTATGAAATCTTCGGAAGAGGACGTTATTTCCATCGCTGACTTGGTAATCCGATCGAATCCTCTCGTTCATTGTTTACTGACTCCCAGTTGGATGGTAGATCCAGAAAGGCGCCAATGGTGCGAGGGCAGACGATACGAAAGGTATCAAGAGCGCAATAATAGACTGGATCACGCCTAAGGGTCAGTCTTTGAGTCCGCACATACCTCGAAACATCAAGTCTGGACGAGGCTTCAACCACGAGCGCACTGGAGCTCTTTTATGTCCTGCAGGACTCGATTGGGGCAATGTCGAGTAAGTATTCATTGTCTTTCTGTGATTGTGCACACCTCAAACTGACGTTCATAGGACAAGGAACAAGCTTGTCGGTGGCCAGATTCAAGTGGCTGGCGATCAATGGCCAGTTTTCGTCTACGCAAACTACACTTATGACCCAGAAGACCCGTGGAATGGTCTACTTCGCAGTGGCCTCCTGGTCTCCGTAAGTTCTTTTCAATAACCATTTTAATCTACGGGATCGTACTTGGACTAATTTGAGCAGGCATTCAAACATGTTTTCACTTCCCCCAGTTCCGTTGACCAGGAGCCGAAGGCGACACGGTCTGGGAATGCGCGTATCCACGGTATGCGGTCAGTTACGAAGGCATCAATCGCATACGTTGCTACCCAGGCAAGTTAGCACTCTTTAGTAACTCTTCATCACTCACCACATTAATTGCAGGCTCGCTTTGCACTCACGTCTGCACAGGTATTTTCCCGTACTGATCTTGTCACAGATTCGGAGCGTTTTTATAATAGTATAACGGAACTATTATTCGACCCCGAAGAAAGAGAAGAAGTCGAACAACTTTTGACCTGGTGGAACCGGTATGATCCTCTAATCACTGAGATTCCACTCATCCTTACGAAAATGAATAGCCAGGTATTTCCCCTTTATGCCGATATTGAACGACTTCCATCGAAGAATAGTGCTTTAGCACGGATCCGCCAGAAACGTGCGGAGAACCGGGCGCGAGACCGAGAGGGAATGGAATAGATACTCTTTTCTTATACAATAATAGCAGCATTCTATGCCCTGATCCGATGTCGTCCCGAATTCAATGCGATGAACTGCTACGTACTAGTACTTTTCAGCCCGAATTGTATAGCAAGTGAATAATCTCATTGAATACAAAATAAATAAATGCAAGCCATCCAACTCGAAGTTCATAATTAGCAACCATCCATGCATTGTCGGATGTGTTAAACTGTGAGATATTTCAATACTAGATCGAAAATATGAATATGGCCCATACCGATCTGCATTGCATTCAGATCGGCAATGCAGCAAGCATTAGTACTGGTGTGCGAAAGCGTCTGTCTGCGAAGGATTCCCAGACAAGATCAGGCATACGAACGGGGGTCATACCGATCTGCATGACGTTCATTGTCGGGTTCACCAGTCTGAAAAGGGTTTCAATACAAGATCAGACATACAAACATGATCCATACCAATGCACGTTGCATTCATTTCGATGAGGCTCGACGCATTGCGTTCATTGTCAGATGAAACATTCTGTGAAATGTGTCAATACAGGATCGGAAATTTGAAAATGGATGATACAAGTCCACATTGCATTCGTTTGCAACCCTTGATGCATGCCGTGCATTGTCAGATGATCCGTTCTGCGTAATATGTCAATAGGGATCAGAAATGTGAAGATGGCCAATACAAGTCCACATTGTGTTCATTGACAACACGGTATGCATGCTAGTATTGGTGTTTGGCGCTCAGAAGTGCCTGTCTATGAAGAATTTCAATATGAGATCATAAATGTAGATGTGCGCCATACCATTCTGCAAGTTGCATTCGGTGGCAACCCTTTCCGCATGGTGTTTGTTATCAAACATGCCAGTCTGCAAATAATTTCAATACAAATCAGAAATACAAATATTGGCCATACTGATGTGCATTACATTCATTTGCGAATCTTAATGAATGCCGTTCATTGTCAGATGTTCCAGTCTGAGGTCAAATACAACACATTGTCAGAAATACAGATGTTGATCTGTCAGCTCAGAGGTGCATTCAATGGTGACCCTCAACATAGCATGGTGGTCATTGTCAAACATACCGGTCTTTGAGGAATGTCAACAAGAAATCAGAAACATAAATGTGTACTATACATCTCTTTATTGTGTTCATTGGAAACCCTGTATGCATTGTACTCACTGTCAGATGTGCCTGTTTGCAAAATATCTCAATTCTGGATCATAAATGTGAACATGACACATATGAATCCACAGTGCATTCATTGGCAAACACAATCTACATGTCATGAGTGTTCAAAAATATCTGTCTGGGAAGGATTTTAATCCAACCAAGAATTATGGATATGGGTCATACTAATATATATTGTGTTGATTGTCATAATTAAATAAATGATATTGTGGAGCAACACTCAACAACCCTCCCATGGGCTAGATATATAAATCAGAGTGTATATCATGATGGTATAGATTGTACAATTTATAGACTTGATAAACTTAGCTAATGGTTGAGCAAACTGTCACCAATTCCCTGATGGAGGCCGTCGGCTTCTACAATACACACTACAAGATCGAGGATCGTCATACCGCACTCGGAAGATTCATCAAAGCCGCATCCTCCCTCACTTTTAAGGCCTACTCTTTAGTCAAAGGCCAAGGTGCGGTAGGTTGTCTTATTTCATATCAAGTGCTCAGTATCCTCTTACATTCCATTTATTCTGATTAT
>JBBPPD010000048.1:0-28804 GCA_038091795.1 Leccinum olivaceoglutinosum | reverse complement strand
TGCCACCTATCTCGAGGTCAGCCAAGTCTAGGTCTACAGAGCGAGGAACGCACCGTATCCCAACAGGCCGAGATCATGTTCCCGCTCCATCCTGTTCTACCGAAAAAGATGCCCGATGCAATCGCCTTCTTGCGTGCGAGATCGAGGACAAGGTTGATTCGGTCACCGAATTTGGTTTGTTCTTGTGCGTTGGCACTGAAGGCTTGCACCGTTTGGCGAGCCGAAAGAAATCATGCAGACATACCCACAGGCGAGACCACCAAAGAATATCATTAAAACCACGCGAACCAAGTCAACATCATCATCATATACTACAATTTGAGCGTGATTGCATTATCGGAATCAGCAGCGTCAGCAATGTCTGCAGTAAATCTAAAAGCATTTGAACGTTAAAAACAACTCAATAAATGGTGAATAACTTACGATCCCTCCAGACTCCATTCTTTCAACATCTTCCTGAGTCTTTGTCCGTGGTGGGGATCATTATCAACCGCAACGAGGCTCTTTTGAAGATTATGATAGTCGGAACAGCAGTTGTCAGCGTTGATGGCCGGGACGGACTTGGTATGACCAGATATCCGAACGGTCTTGAGAACATGCATAATCTGATGAATACATACTGTCAGAAAGATGTAAAACGAGTGGACAAAACGTACGGCAGTAGTGACCATAGCAACGGAGATCAAGGGAACGCCGCGTTCGAACAACTTCTTCCTGCCGAGCGGGTACTTTGACGACTTGTAATATATTTGAAGGCAACACTCTCGAATCGCGGGGTGCGCGAAATTGCGCGGTTTACCCTAATTCAAAACATTCGTCTCGTGTTAAACGAGATTCCATTTACATACCATGTCATCGACGCCGTCTCGCAAAAAATCGCTCTCGTCAAGCAAAGCAGCAGCGGCCCGTTTTGCATACTTGAAGTATGCCGCGTGGTCATTGATGGCGCCTAACTTCGGACTAACATCGTAATGTTTATTCACGGCTGCGATAGCCACTTTCTTCAAAATACTCCGGAAGTTGGCACATTCGTCGGCAATAAGCCTGTGCATATCGAGTTTGTGAAGGGGATAATAACCTAGGTCGTGGTGAGAGACGGTTAAATGTAGATTAATAACACGAACCATCCTCCATACTTCGTTCCTCCTCCTTCCACTTGGCGAGGGATTGAGACAAAATTTCTCGAGCGTTGACTTCTAATATGACTTCGAGAGGGGTGAACAAGTTAACTGTAGCACAGTGCAGACGCATCTCGGATTTGGCATATCGCAGCAGACCTTTCCAGTGGGACTTATAAAACCCCAATGTGGTCGGACTACAGATGATGTCCTCCTTCGGCATCTTGGAGTACTTCGGAGACTTCGATTTTTTGAAATCACCGATCTCCTCGTCCTCAAGAGCAGGGTTCACGCCGGATTGATGTCGCCGTACAGGGTTTTCTTTGTTTAAATGAAGCAGAGCGTCGTTATCCGGAGCACGAGGACGCCCGTTTTTCTTGTGATGGCTCTGGAGAACGTCACGGGGCCGCTATATCGAAAGAAATGAGTACAATCTACGGCTAAGCATGAGTGTTCACCTTGTCATTGTCAACGTGTACTCGCACTTTCTTCGAATTGACTTGAACCGCAGGATTGTCACATTCCATGTCGGATAATTCGTGGGAGGAAACCGCGTCTCCAGCGATATCCCTCAGCCCCAAACCAGCAACATCGCTCTCATAAACATAGCCATCTACATCGCTGTTATGGTCAGCATCTTCATTTTCATCGACATCGACATCGGCGCAAACGTCCAAATCGCTTTCATTCACGTCATCGTCTTCTCTGAGTTGCTGGCGAGGGAACCTGACCTCGACCTCATCCTTTTGCTGGACTCGGAGGTCAGGATCGTCACTTGACAAGTGGGGAGGTACCTGAGTGTCCAGATCAGAATCAGAACCATCCGACCCCATCTGGGATTCTTCCTGTCGGGCTTTCTGAGAGCCTGATTGAGTCGCGTTTCGTGAGCGAGGTAACGATCTCCCGGGAAGAACTGGTGCAGGCGGTGCAAACCGTAAGGTCCTGACTGCTTCCGCTGCGGCAGGTTGAAATCCAAAACGCCCACTGGAGGTTGCAGGTTGCTTGACGGGCGCAGGAACCTTCAGCTTCTTGTTTCGGGCGACCTGTCAAATTGTCTGTAGGATCACCGAAGACAACTGGGTTGTACTTACTGTGCTGTCAGTAGTTGTATGCAGCGCATCGTTTCTCTGAACAACGTTACGACTCGTAAATGAGAGAGGCGGACAATCATACCTTTAGAGTCCTCTGCTTCTTGTCCACCGGAGCCATGGGATTGACGGGCGCGTCAACGGTTCCGGAATCCCTGGCCTTCTTACGCAGCGGTTTCGCGACGAGAGCCTCACCGACTCTCGTCAACTGGTCAGTCCGGCCACCTTGTCCTCTATTGGACCTTCCGCTGCATCGAGTCTGCTTTTCAGGTGCACCGTCGCTGCCGACGGACGACTTGCGCTTCGACATGGGAAAAAGGACAAGCAGAAAGAACGACTCGGAACCTGCCGCTGCGGCAATACTTCAAGTACTTAAATGAAAAGGTGATGATTATATAAGCTTCACGTGCGGCAAACGTGGAAAATTGAGAAGGTTATTATGATTCATAATAGGCCGATGGGGTACTACGACCGTGATGCTGCTTTTTCACTACTATCCATCCTCGTGCCCTTGTCTTTGTCAAGTATTACCAATCTTTCGTCCTCCAGACGTAGGTACTCGCAAGGATGCGACATCAGAAGCTTCTCGTTAAAATCTCGGTCGCTACGGTGGACTCATTAAAGAGATGTCAGGACAGATGTATGCGACTTACATCTACGTATTTTTCGAAGCAAAGCCTCGGGCTTGCTCCTATGCTGTAAGATCATGCTGCTTAATTTTTGTCCAGCGAGCGAACATGAATGACGCACGAGGGCAAGATGGTCCCTTTGGCACCTCCTTCGGGTATGTCTTTATTCTTCAGAGACTGTGTAAAAGCCAAACCATAGTTTTCATTAAAGAACATCCTCTGGTTGATGGAGTAGTTCCTACGAGCATGATCAATGAAACATGATAAAGATTCAGACCCGTTTCACTCACTCCTTGTTCCTGGACATCACGACAGAAAATCAGGAAACTTTCAAGAACTTGCAAGTCCTGCTTGTTAAAAACAGTGTGTCTGATCTTGTCGTACAATTCCTTGTCTGTGAGAGATTGGGTGGTCTGCAACCGCTGGAATGATAGGGTAGGCCTGAAATGCTTCATCAGAAAGTCGCTCGAGGACTATGACCATAGACACACTTGAGTGATTCATCATCAACGGCAGGGTAGTGAATGAAACGCCTCTTGATACCTCAAATAGAGATACGCAGGCCCGAGACGATTGCAAAAGTGTTGCGCAAAGACACAATCACAGTCTGATGATACGGTAGTTAGAGTTGCACAAAGCGAACCCGATGAAATAGATGCTCACAATAGTACGTCGCTTCCTGGACAGCATGGTTTGAGTTTGCGGGATCGAGAAAGAATGGGTTGTCGGGAAGGCAATACAACAGGGAAGCCTCCTTCATGACTTGGAGGATTGAGCCCTCGATCGGAGCAGCAGTTGAATTAGGCATCGGAATCCGAATTAAGATACAAGGATATAATCGTGACGCCGTTGGAGAACTGTTCGACATACTTGCGAGCTGAGTATAGTTGGTAGTAATGGTAAAGATTGGAAAGCGCGCTGTAAGGCATATCTGTGAGGACAGATGCAGCATTGGGAACGAAAGCGTACCTACCTCTCGCGACAACCCTCGACCTCGAAGACTTCCATGACAGGACCATAACGGCTTTCGACCTGCCCCCCTTCCGACGAGCAGGGCAGCCGAAGACACAGAGGGGCTGGCCAACTGTTCGGTGTAGAAGGAAATGGCCGAGGCATACGGCTCTCCTGTCCACGAGTATAGTTTGGGTGAAGAAAGAACATTGGAATAAAACTTACCACTTGTTCCCTGGGCGCCAGTGGCCAGCGAGATCGCAGCTTCGGATAGCTGTAGAACAAGAGCATCCGGATTGGCTTGTGTTGCTGTCGACAATATTTTTCGAGCGATATTTGGTCGGGAGAGAGACAAGTATAGATGAATAAGGACAGCAGACCTACGAAACGCTCAGGAGAGCTTGGTGAAATACAACAAAAGGACTCACGATTCATTGCCGACGGCGGCTGATTCACGCAGTGTCTCGAGAGCCTCTTCGACTTCACCCGCACGGATAAACGCTGTAGCTGCTAACACAGTGACCATCTCTGTTTCCCATTCCCCGGTGTCTGCATCTTCAGCATCGATTTCTACGCAAAGGTCGCGCAGGAGTTCGAGACCTTCCTCGCCTTGCAAGTGTGCCAAAGCAGCAACAGAGCGATTATCTTCTGGTAGATCTCGAGCGTGTTTTCGGTAGCCTTTTCGAGGAATACCGGATCAGAGACGGTTCGGATATCGGTTCGTCCATCAGTACGGGACGATGGGGGAGGCTGAGTAGGGAGATGGCACTTGGTCACGAAGTAACAACGGAGCTGTTGAGAGGCAGTCGCGGAGATGGAACCCGTTGAACGGTATGTTTCCAAACGGTAACAGTTGCTCGCAGTGAAGCTCGTAGGGCGCCGGATTACTCTTGTATTTCGGACGCTGAGGAAAATTAGCAAGCAATTTAACTTAGGCCGAACTAGGAGGGCCGATAAACAAGGTAATTGCCGACGAAGTACTTGCGGCCGTCCTTCTAGTTATGTAATGCACGTGACAAGTCGTAAGGACCATCGAACAAAGAGTAACCTAACCTGCGGAACGTTTGCGTCTGAAAGCTTCGACCCCCGCATCCGAGCCTGCACCACGTTTCCTCAGAGCTGCCCTTTTCGCGAGCGTTTCGCCCAAGCTAACACCTAAGTTTCGTGAGCGGAGTTGGCGATCACTTGGAGGGATCGGGCGTTTTGCTCGTTTTTGTGCAGCTTGAGGAGGGGGGAGCTCATTCTGGGTTTCTGGAGTGGTGAGGTCGACATCCGATGAGCCAATGTTGGTGGTGTTGTTGGTACGAATATGTACGAGGGCCCTGTTCAGAATGTCGAGGACATCCGCATGTTGCACGAGAGAATCTTCGTCCTGATCCTGATCGAATGACGTTGCGATCTTACTCCTCCATTCGAGAAGGAATGGTTCGAGGCACTTGAAGTACGGGGTTATGTGTTTCGTTAGCACTTGCGTGTCCTTCGACGTCATGAGCTGGAACTTGGACAGCATACACATTGAAAAGTCCCCGCGCGCGAAGTCTTGTTCTGCCCATTTATATAAGGGAGTATCCCGAAAAGTGAGATCCGTTCGTGGGCTGTTGTTCGGTCCGTCGTAAAGGACGCAGATCCAGACCAAGACATAGAAAAGCGACTCTATGTCGTCTGCTGGTCGATGGTCGATTATCTGCTTTGGCTGGCGGCTATCGGCTTCAAAATTATCTTGAAGGATCCTGAGGATGCGATAGGATACGAACGGCAATGTCCCCTGTGAATATGAGCCACCGGCATACACCACGGAAGGGAAACACTTACCGTTCCCTTGAACGTGAACGTCTTTCCGTCCGTTAGCATCGCGTAGTCAAAGTCAACGAGCAGACCGTTTCTGAGACGGGATTCGGCTGCGACTTCCTTGGCTTCCTGCGAAGCACTGGCAGGATCTGTCCGTCCGGCAAGAGGGACCGCACTCTCTTCAACACAATCAGAAACGGCAGAATCAGACATCAAAACGGCAAAACAATAGTAGAGCATCAAGTTGTTGATGCTAATATCTCGATGGAGAACCCCGCGGGCGAGACTGTCCGCATGGGCTAGAGTCATCGTGAGCTATGGCATAAATAGAGAGTGAATCACTTACCGTGTACGATATCGCAAACAGCGGAGACCAACTCCTCGACTGAGGAAAAATTCACGATGGATGTGGCAAAGGGAGACATGAGAATGCGGCGATGAGTTCGCCCCGTCCCAATCGCCATCTTGACATTCGTCGTAAGGTGTTTGTAATGCAGACGTATATGCATCGTTGAGTCGGATTGTCCCCGAAACGGGACGCTCCAAGCCTTGACGAGGATGGGGATGCCTCGAACACCACGGAGTTTTTCAAGCATGTTTGACTCGTGTTGTAGCTGGCTGTTGTCCACCCAGTAATCCTTCATAGCGAAGATCTCTCCGGTTGTAGGGTTTTTGACACAGTAGCAGGCCGTCCCGCGGCCGACGAGACCCTGGCTAGCCCATACCATCTTCACGATATCATACTTCTCCCCGTCAGGACCAAGAACCCAGCCGATTGGCTTTGTTGGGGGATCGGGCGGGGGAGCAGATTGTTGCGCATCACTGAAGGACGATGAACGAACGTTAGAGGTACCTGCATAAACGGAAGCGAGCTCGTATGCTTACGTTTTAAGAGGAGGGGGATCAGAGGGGGATAGACGCAGTGTCTCGAAAGATGTAGGGGCGGAGGAAGAGGGGGGACCTGAGGGGGGGGAACGCTGAGGGTCGGAAGACGGGGTACCGGCGGAAGAAGGTCCGCATTTGTTCGGCGATTGAGGGGGGGGGGAGATTTCTATGGTCGGATCAAAACCAATGTGACTCCGATCAGCGAAAGCCGCAGCAGAGATTACACGAATGGCCCTGCGAGGGTCCGCGTGAATGTTGATGGGCTGGGAAATGATCGCACCAGAGCGATCGTAATAGTGGATGCGCATGAGATCGCGCGCGATTGAAAGGCCGAGGACAAAGCGACGCCAAGGTTGTGATCGTAGCATAAGGTAGGCTTTGGAGTGGAGGGTGTACGCGATGCGTGCCGTGGGCGTATACTCTTCCTCGGTTAGCTCCATGATAAGCTTGGGGTCCTCCCAAGAGATGTCGTCCAAGAGGCGTTCCTGTTTGCTCTCGACGATAACAAGATCCGGTTTGCGTAGGCCTAGAGGATGGTGGATGGGTACTGTGGAAAAGGCGGCGGAGAAGGTCCGGAATCCGTGGATGATGGGGTATGAAGGATTAGAGTCCGCCATATGACCGTGTAGCACAGAAACGAGGGCATTGAGAAAGCGGGCGTACTGTTTCTCCGAGGACACAGTTGTCTTCGGTACGGCGGTAGTAGACGCTTGACTTGGGTAGTCGGAGGAATCCGAATCGATAGTACTTGAGGACAGCACATAGTCTGGGTCGTTGATACGGTCGTCCGAGTCAGTGTCGTCCTCCGTCTCTGTATCAGAGTCACCGTACGACGGTGAATCCTTTGAGCCAGCCGCCCATGCAGCTTCTATGTCCTGGTCTAGCGTTACCAGAGCTTCGTCAGAAGCAGCGTCTTCCGGATATTTTAAGTCAGACTCGGAGGAACGAGGGAGTGGTGGGGTCCGAGTCTCTTCGACTTCTTCGTCTGGATACGAAAAATGAGAAATATTCCACCGGCCTTGCTTATACACGTGTATGGGCCCATTGTCGTTGTCGGTGGTGATCACAAGATTTTCGATGGCTGACCGTGAAAGCTGCACTTTCGGAAATATATTGAGAAGGCGATGGCTGTTTTCTGCGAGGGTATTGCTTTCATCGATAAGGCAATCGTGAAGCTCCCTTTTGAGCAGGATGTTGAGGTGGTCCACTTTGACCGACTTGTCAAGAGTAAGTGGCGAGCTCATCTTAACAAACGTAGTGCCCAGACTTCCCAGCCAAGAACGCTGAGCATCCATCCTGGGCGTTGTTGACGGCGGTAGTGACAAGCATCCGAGTCCAAATTCGCAAGTTTCATTGTGCTCAAAATAGAAACTTGCACCTGTGCAGGCCTGCACAGGTGCCCGCCACCGTCGTGTGGCATCGTCATTGCCGGTTGCGTGCTCAGAGCGTGGTTGGGCAACGGTGCGGTGTCCGGGGCGCATTGTCACTATCACCACGCTAAACGGATGCATTGAAACCCCTCCTCCCTCCTGTGCGTACGACGAGTAGGATGGTGGCAGGTCGTGACTCTACAATCGGACCTCTTGTGCAAAAAACACTAGTGTGTAGTATGTGTCTATTATATCGCCGTAAGCTCTACGAATCCGACTGGTGACTCGCTGTTGAAATCAAACACGGTGTAGAACTGCTGGAGGAAGAGGGTCCCGATGCACCAGAATCCTCGTCGGGTTCACCGGTCAGCATGGGAAGAGGGAATGCTGATCAGAAGAATCTCACGAGTCTCTTCCAGGGACTTAATTCCGCTAAAACAATTGGGCGAGTGAGGCACAACCCGTCCCTTGTCGAGGACATTGGCAGGCATTAAAAACGACCTTCCACCAATGGTGAAAGTCACGGAGGGAAAAGATCTGCATGGGACTACAGGGAGTCAATCAAAAGTACCAAAATCGATCGAAACTCACAGGCGTAATAACAACCATATGCCCTCCCTCCCGCAACGTTATGCAGGGCTAAAACTCGCGTCAAATCACCAAAAATGAGGTTGGAACCAGTGTCGATGATGGCGGGTACATCTGTCAGAACTATTGCGTCGTTGACTTGAATGTAATCCATCCTCAAAGCACCTCGTTTGTTCCACCGACGTACAGCTCGCCTCCAGAAGAGGTTGGGGTGGCTTCTGCAGTTCCCATCACCGGTTGAGTCTGGAACAAAGAGATCGCTGGGTCGAATAAGACAAGACAGTGGATGGTGCTGACGGCAAACACTTACCTAGAATCGGAGTTGGACTGGACTGAGGTAGCGACTAGAGTGAGTGTGTGTACGAATGCACGGAAAAAAAAATACCAGTGAAGGATTTGGGAGGAGTGCCGATCGAAATGGTTCCATACCATACTTCAGAGACTTTTGTCAAATCAACGCCGGCTCCGGACCCGGCCCGTTGCACAGCAGAAGGATGCGGCGTTCCCGTGTTCGTTTCGGAGCCATCCATGCCACTTGGCCCACGGATGATCTTGCTAAAACGTGTGAGCAAAAACGATGCCTGAGGATATCACAGGTCGATTTACGCGTTATGTGATGAGCATGAGATTCGCGCGCGTCGGTATCAGAACGTTTCGTGAGTGGTACGGCTATACCAACAATTCTTCCCCTAGGATCACGTATTGGGCGGCCAGAACAAAAACAGGCACAGTCTGTGACGGCAATGGTTGTGATCACCTTGAAGAACATTAGATAGTCAATGTGGAGGAGAACGAATATATATCATCAAGTACGTGCTATCCGATGAGGAGGATCGAAGAGTTGAATGTATGAAGACGATCGGGGCGTGACGCGCGGCGACGCGTGACATTCGATACAAACGTGATTGATGTTTCCCGACTCACACCCTGGTTCAGAACTGTCTGCAGCCAATTTCGGGACTATGTCACCATACACCGATGACCGATCTGTGACTATATTCAATCCGAGTCACAAGGATATGTCCCTGATTTAACTTGGATGCAGATAACCTGAGACATCTCTCCTGCTGCCTGCGTTAACCGAGCTCACCTTCACGCTGGGCGAGCCATTGGTGAGTCCCAGTTGTCGCAAGCTCGGGAAGATACTAGGTCTCATCTTCCCTCACTTGCGATAATTGGGATTCTCACGCGACTCTGGATTACTTGGAATCAATCTCGAGGTTACTTTCCCGAATGGAACTGCCGGTCACAAAGCCTATCGCGATGTACTATTGACTCATATTGTGACCAAGTGAAACTACCAATCACGCTCCAGGCTGGCAGGCCATGCAACCCTTCGAAGTATCGTTTGTTCGGCCGACACTCTGATGTCAACTGCAAGGACGCACTCCGGAGTCGTTCCGACACTCCGAAATGACGTCAATGATTGATGAAATCCGCTTTTCTCCGTTTGATGGTACCAGTGTCTATCTAGACGCCAACTCAAGCGACGAGCATTGAAGTGATTTACATATGTACAGTTGATTCGGAAACGAGACAATGACGTATCACCGCACTGCCTCGGACGCATAGTTGCCAGTTCGAATGGTGTGAATCCACTAGCTGACATGATGGGCCAGGGGCAATTGAACATAAAGAACTTGTCAAGGTACGTGTAACATGTACCTCGCCGAAACCTACTAGCCACAGCGAATAATTGACGCGATCGCAAGTACGATCGAGTCGCCGAGTCGACGTTGATCTGGCCATGCGTTGGACGAGCCGGTACTTAGCAACGGCGGAAGAAATGAATCACATGTATGCATGACACGTTGTAGTGCGCACGCACAGCGGAAAAGAACGACAACGGTTCGGCCCGTTTCCCCTTGCAACCTGTCAAACAGGGACCTATGTAGCCTGCCACCGTTCTGTGGAAAAACAATAGCGTGCACAATGTTGGTGTCACATCACTGACGCCATGATTCTTATGACAGATGCCACTGGTTCTGTTGCCACGAGCTACTGTAACTGATAGTAATAAATATTATGCTGATAGCGAACAACAATACAACAACAAAATCTGATGAAAGTAACCGAAGGTTCATGCTACATGAAAGTGTCCTTTTTGTGAACAACGTCCAGCAACTTTGATTGTTTCGAACAATAAAACGAACAGATAATGCTACTCAAAGGATAACAAGTGAACAACGTCGGAAATAGATAGTATTTTGGGGCATGAATCGCGAAGCCCTTCGCGCTGAGAGATATGATATCACAACGGAACGACCGTATGGTGCGGGGAACAACACCGGGCCCCCATCCTCGAGGCAGCTATGCAACCAAAAATATATATGGCAGGGTGAGAGAGAGGAGGAAAAGATTATGAAGCACGAGGGAAAAGGGGGAGAGTAGGCTGCGCGTGACGAAGAGAAAGAATGCAACGTGACCTGCAATGATACAGCTTGTTAGTCGATGGTCGGCTTTTTGGGGGGATCTACAGATGGGACGGCAGATGAAAAGGTCGGAAGATGAGGCAAACGATAGGACAGCCCTGTAGAGATCTGAGATGCAAGGAGCGCACGGAAATGGTGATGTCCATTAAAAGGTTTGCATGGCAGACGTAGAAATCGTTCTGCGCAGACGAATTATAAGCTTGCTGACTCTGGTGCTGGTGTTGGTGCTGAGCATTCGAGTCCTCCGCAGGAAGTAACATGGGAGGGTGTAGGTAAGTGGCGAAGAAGTTATCTTCGTCCTGCGGAAGCATCGGGGGATGGAAAAAATCCATCGGCGCATCTTCCGATGGAAGCATGGGAGGGTGAACCAGCTGAGGGGAGCGATCGGCGGGGAGCGTCGGAGGGTGCCAGAACGCGTTGCCAGAGCCACGGAAGACGCTGTACGAGGAGAAAAAAAAGGAAAATCCATTGAAGATCGGCGGGAATGAGACGTGGTGGAAGAATGGCCCGAGTACGAGTCCGCGTAGGAGGAAAATGAGACAGCAGAAGACGGAGGCTCGGACGCCGAGTCAGTGCTCATGCGACGTCGCTTGGTCGTCCTTTGTTCAGTGTTTGTCGCGACCTCCGTCTCCAGGGTCTCGACGGTCGAGAACGGAAGAGCGTCCGGTGGTGTCTGGAAGTTCTGGCTCAGGTAGTCGGGATGATAAGGGCCAGGGAAAGGGTTAAAAATGGCCGAGAAGTTGGTCTGGTTCTTGTACCCAGAGTTCTGCGTCTCTGGCCCAAGCGCTCCCAGGAGCTCAGACGAAGTGCTCTGAGTCGTCGGTTCCTCGGTATATTCGTACGCAGGTTGGGTAGTCGAGTCCGGCGCCAGCCTGAGCGTGGGGGAAAGCTCCACGGCGGGTGAAGTCCGACGACTCGCGCCAGGGCTCGCGGACGGTGTTTCGGAGGAGTCCGGGCTGGCGCGCCTCGATTCGTGACGCGAACGCTTGCGAACGATTTCATGGAAATCGGCCTTGCAGACCCATGCAGTTTATAACTGAGGGGGGTATGCTTAGAGAACGGCGTTACAACATAGAAGAAAGTTACTCACTACAAGCCACATCTAATGTTAGATCAACCCCGGTAACATGAGTCGTTGCTCAAAAGAACCGCGGAGATGAAGAACGTACGCATTACACACCGTCTTACTCTCGTCGTCCTTTCTCCAGAGCGGCGTTGCGGTGGTGTGGCGCATGTGCCTAGGAAACCCACCAATAACCTCGACCACCTCCTGGCGAGGAGCAGCCTGGGTGCGGCCCTCGCCATGATTGGCGCGCATGCTTTTCGGGCGGGGACGCTTGTGCTACAACGGACCATGAATCGTCTCGTCGTGTGTGACCGGGGAATGACGTACCAACTTGCAATACAAGCCGCATGCGTTACAGTTGAGTTCGTTGTTGAGACCACGGCGCCAAAGGGGTGTGTGCGTAGCGCCGCAGTTCGAACATTCGGCCTTGACCCCGCCAGGAGCGGAATTGCCATTCCCGCGAAGAACCGCCGGATTGACGCTGGTGGTAGTGGCACCTGGGCCAGAGGAACGTGTGGTACAGTCTGGGTCTTGACCGTAAGGTTGGGGCGACTGCCGGGGGCATTTGCCCGTGTTTCCCCGCTGGGGCCAAGTTTGGCCGGGGAAATAGTTTGGGGAGGGGACTCCTGGACAGGTTGAGAAGGAGGAAGCGATGGAGGATCCGGTTCGATGTTGTCATGGGGAACAGGCTGCGATTCCGCGACGGGCAAAGCAGGAATGGTGGGCTCTTGCATGAGAACGTCGAAATCGGAAGGGATACTGTCGTTGAATGAAGCAGCGAAATCGTCATCGTTAGGATCGACGTTGCTGAGGATCTCGTCGAGCGGAAGCTCGATGGTCGGACGTAAGATACTGAAACCGCGGGAAGAAGTGTTGATGACGTCCTCCCCATAATTCATAGCGTTGGAAACAGTAGGCTGTACAGAGAGGAGAGCAGATGGACCGAGTTCGCTAGAAAAAAGGGACGGGAACCGAAGAAAGGGCTATTCGTCCGTTGGACACTTGCGCTTCCTGCCTGCAGAAGTGTCTGTATCGGTATGGGTGGGCTCGTCGCTAGCGGCCTGTCGGCCACGTCGGGTGGTGGTTTCCCTGAACTCAGCAGAAGATCTAAGATCGGGCCTTTGGACGGCGTGGGGGTAGCAGGCGTCAGTTGGTCGATGGAGAAAGTGAACCGCATGCGCTTAATGGTGCCGGGTTTCGCGTTCTGACTGGCCTCACGGCTGCGCTCTCGTTCAGCCGCGAGCTGGCGAATGAGATCGGTGGACGCATTGCGCTTAAAGTCGGGAGCGCCAAGCTCTTCGATGCTCCTATGGAGGGGTAGGGATAGTTAGGGCCAAGGGTCGGGTTAGGAGTTGAACGGAAAGAGGAGGAAGCTCACCTGCCCTTTTCCTTGTCGAGCCTGTCGCCCATGGTCTTGGAGAGCTTCTTCACACTTGGACTTGGGCATTGTCTGAATCGACGATGAGGTACTGGAGATGCCAGAGACGCCAACTCAGGTTCTCGAGACGCTGACCCTGCTCGAGGTAGCTGGCCACTTGGTGCAGACCTGCGCTAGATGAAAAAAGGGGCGATCGGGGGAAGTGGGTCAAGGAACGAACCTTCCATGTCTTTGTGAGGGATTCTGTGTCGCCTAGATTAGAGAATGCGACAAAGGATTTGTTACCCTTGTTGTGGGATGAGTGAGAGACAAGTTGTGTGAACGACGACAACCTTGAGGTTGAGGTAACGCGCTCCCAGGTGACGAACGCGACGGCGAAGAGAGCGATGGAAGTGATGCCTCCGTAGATGGGCCCAAACCGATAGGGAACACTTGGATCGTCGTCCCTGGCATCACGAACGCCGTGACGGCCGTCGGAGAAATCGTTGACGACGCCTGGCAAAATAGTAATAACAATAATAACAATAAGTCAAAATGTAGAAATACATACGGCGACGAGCGTCGTGGTGACTTGGGACTCGCCCATGGCCACAGTACAGTTGGAAACTTCTTGAATTTCTTGACCGACTGGGGTGAATATGATGACGCACGTCTCGGTCATGGTACCATTGGCGCTGTCAATTTCGGACACCGTGTCAGCGTCGGCCGTGCGGGACGGGTGCAGACTCACGTTTGATAGTCGTGACAGAAGTGGGTGAAGCGAGGGCTGCCGGTATTGCGACCGAGGCTTGACGTGCGACAACATCGGATGTGAAGGAGAAGCAGACACGAGACCCAAGGAGACGAATAAGAGAGAGAAAATGACGACGAAGTAGGAATAATGGTGAACGAAGAGCCAGCTCTTGGCGGTTAACGACAAGAAAGATCGTGGGTGACAGGCCCTCAGGCCCTCAGGGGAGGGTTCTCACTGGAATGAAGAACAATGCGAATAAGTAACGTGTGCCACTGAGTGGCAAAATCGGACGCCAAAACTTGAACTTGTGATAGCATTTCACTCACACGTTCAATTACGGACAACTACGGGTGTATACGTGATCTGAGACCATTGTAACTTATAACATACTGTTTGCTCCACCGATTAGTACTAGCGAGTTCTGGGTCCCTGGTGTTACCACGCTCGTCCCTGAGGCATGGTATCATAGAGTTATTAATAGCCACGATAACAGTTGCACTTCTGTATTCCTAATCTCTATCACCTGGCAAGACGTCGTAAGTCTCCTCTTCTCTCGCAGGCAGACCCTCATGTTCTTCAAGGTGATCACAACCATCGCCGTCACATTGGCTGTTTTCGTTCTGGCCGCCCAAACACCTGACCCTAGGGGGAAAAGTGATGGTATAGCCATACCACTCACTCGACGCTCTGATAACGACGCGCGCGAATTTCATGCTACATCAGATAACGCGTAAATCGACCTGTGATATCCTCAGGCATCGTTTTTTGCTCACGCGTTTTTAGCAAGATCATTCGTGGGCCAAGTGGCATGGATGATGGAACACCGCATTCTTCTGCTGTGCAACGGGACGGGACCGGAGCTGGCGTTGATTTGACAAAAAACTCTCCCTTTGGATCTCAGTGTTTATGATCAAGTCGTTCCCCCGCATCTTCCTCGATCAATCGAGACCGACAAGATGGATAGTCTCACTCAAGCCTTGCATTCGTCGCTGCCTGATCCTTCGTTGCCTCGTCGACTATACAAGCAGCTATATAATATCCAGCCTGCGTCGCTAGTCGCTGGTGGACTGCGGCTTTCTGGTCTCGTTTTCCCTTTCAACGAACTCGAACGCCTCCCAGAAAAAGATTCCGACACCTTCCTTCCTGTCTATCGCGCGATAACACCCGCTCTTGGTGACGTGCGGATCGAGACCAAGGACAACTTGATAGGGATGGAGGGATTGGTGCTCCTTCATCCGTGGATCAGTCCTCTTATCGACGAGGATTTCTCGGGCATCTCTTCTCGATTTGATCAAAATGCCCGTGCGCTACGGCTTGTCGCTCGGCTCAGACAGCCGTTCGGTGCGCTGTTACTCGCCTCCCAGAGTCGCGTGCAGTACAAACGTGTCGCGACGGACAGTTTCATCAAGGTTCAGATCCGGGCGAAGACGCCGTTGGAGGAATTGATGGAGAGCATTGGTACGGTCGACGTGCAATAGTCGTGCGTTGGCTTTGGGTTTGGGGTTTTGGGATGACGTATTTCGTCACATTTATATCTATGCTCTGTAACGAAAATGTTTCGCTCTGGGCTATCACTGAATCATGGCCTACATGCTGTGAACCCTGCCTTATCGTATCTACGTGACTACATCTTATTCTGACGAAAGATATTCTGGAATGGCATGCTGGTCCTAAGTTGGGTAGGAAGATAGTCGTTCCTACTACTGCCTCCTCGCGTATGACTCTTTTGAACTTGGCAAGGAAAGTAGATTAGTCATTACACAGCTACGTAGTGTTTTGCGTTCATTTCCGACGCACCGTGGGCTCTGTTCTAGTGACTCCCCAATCAGCTAGTTGCCGAGAGACAATACTCGAGCGAAGGACTCCACTGGGGTTGTCAACGGTATCCGTCGAGCCCGTGAAATCGCAGATATCTTCTTCCAAGCTTTAGTGCGAGCGGTATACGCGACGGTGTTTGGGCATACTAGGAACTTGGCAATTTATGAACTTTTAAATTTTGAGTGCTCTTCAAATTGACAATTCAAGGAAGTTCCCGTCGTAGTCGCCACTGGATGTACATAATAGATCAGCCTGGGCACATGTGGTTCTGGTTTTATTTTCAGCCTCGAGGCGTGCTGTATGGAAATCTACGAATCACCATCATGATACCAGTGGCACGATTCCTGTTCGGCCACTTCTTCTAATTCTGTTTTTGAACGGAAATACATACATCCATTGATTTGAATGGCAACGTTCTTCGCTTGACACTTAAACGCCACTTCGCCCCGCAGCCTTGATTGACGTAGAGTTTTCGAGCACAGGCAAACACTTGTGGAAGCGCCGTCTTGCGACAAGACAGGGGGATGGTGACTTTCTCACGAATTTCACACCCGAGAGAAACCTTGTCAAGCAAGGTGATTTGCCCGGACTTGGCGAGCTTGGCTGTGGCAAAGATGCGGCGCCGACTAACCAACCTAGATATAGCCCCATCACCTCATCGGATACACTTGGCAGTTACGAACACGGACGATTTTATCTGGCGGATGGTCAAGGGATGTGTGCAACTAGGACTCGTCCCAGACATTAACAACACCATCAATATGGTACCCGTCGACCATGTTTCCCGATGCGTAGCACTTGCTGCAGTCGCCCCACTACCGAACGCCACGCAGACCGTCCTACATATCATGGCCAACCCACTTCCGACGTTTAATGACCTATTTTCATCGCTCGCCGAGTACGGCTTCTCGACCCGACAATGTAAATATTTGACTTGGAGACGTGAACTAGAGAAGCACGTTATGGAAGTGCAAGACAACGCACTGTTCCCCCTTCTTCATTTTGTCATGGATGACCTTCCGACCAGCACAAAGGCCCCCGATCTCGACGACGCAAACACCGTTGCATTATTGTCGCAAAGCCACAATTCCATTACGACTCATCTACTGTTCGTCAGATGGAAGTTCATGGAACTTTAATTAACCGCGAGGCAAACAAAATTCATACCTGCGGTCTTTGAATCTCTAACGACATAGCCGGGGCGCACAATTATTTAATATGTCCTCTCAATCCTCGCTTTCCTGCTTCAAATAAAAGCTTTTCGGAGACCCATTTACTTTGCCCATACCCAGTTTTGAGTCCTGTCCTAGAACCTTCGATGTCATCGTCTTCGGGGATACCTCTTCGCTGCGGGCGCAGATGCGACAATGAGTCAGAAAGTCGGACATAGTATCGATAGCGGAAGTAGAAGAAACGAAAACAAAAAGCCTCTGTTTCGCCGTCGAGGCAAGTTCGACCGCTGTTAGGGTGCTAAGCATGTTCGGCGATCGGAGCTTCTCGTACGGATATACCCAATGTACCTATTCAGAAAACGTCTTGAGAAAAAGCACCCAACATGAAACCAAAGAAGACAAACCAGAGCGCCGTTGTGCAACACTACGTCAGCTTCAGCTGCTATTTTAGCCCCCTGAGGTATTTTCGTCCATCCCGAAACGGTCTTTCCCGAAGTCCCCGATGACCACTTCAAGCCTTCCGGAGGTAACCCATTCTTCGTCCCACACACCACGATCGGTCGACCCCTCCTTCAATCGTTTGATCCCATTTTCAACCGAATCAGAACGAACCAAGCAGATGACCTTTCGTACCCTCTGCTGACGCTGCAGGAGATCACGAAGGACAAAGGCGCCGAGGTACCCAGTAGCTCCTGTGAGGAATACCGTCAAGGCACGCATGTCGAAATCAGAAGGCAATGTCGGGTATGAATCGCGTAGGCGAGGGACCAAGTGTTCGAAATCTTGACCATATTCGACAGTCGGCGGCATGAACTTTTTCTGCGCCAGCATCTGCCGTGTGCGCTGAGGTAGCCGGAGTTGAAGCCGAGTCCTGAGGAGCAATTCCAAAGTCAGGGTCACGCAATGTGTCGATAGAGGCAGCCAATCCACTGATGGTTGGTTGGGCGAAAACCAGGCCTAAAGGCGCCTCGATGACGAACGCCTTTCTTATCTCGAATATGAGGCGCGTTGCCAAGATGGAGTGTCCTCCAAGATCAAAAAAGCTCTCGTCCAGTGGTATTGTCTCAGGTGGGTCGGGCAACACCTCTGCCCATATTGAACACAACTTTTCTTCTGTGGGACTGGTGACTCGGCTCGTGTCCGCCTTGACAGTTTTGTTTTCGGCGTGTGCCACATGGGCCTGAGCTGTATCTGGGAAGGGGAGGGCAGGTTTGTCTATTTTTCCATCGGGATTAAGGGGCATGCGACGAAGAGGAACGAACACTGATCGACCACATAGAATTAGCCGGAACATCATTGTGACCGGGTACGTACGCACATGAAGGAATGCTATAACTGGGTAGCTTTTTCTTGAGGTGCTCTCTGAGACCTTTGATGAGTCGTCGGAATTTCGGTACACCCTTCATTCCACCGGCCTCTTCATCATCGCTGAACTCACTCGTGAAGCCATTCAACAGCACACCGTCGAGCGGCACGAAGTAGCTGACGAGTATCTTTTCTTCGTCCTTGTACAATATTAATGAAAGGTCCCATAGAAGTCACGTGAGTGCACGAGTAAATATTTGTGACGACCTGCGGATATGCTTCGACGTCGAATAACCTCAAGCGAGGAGAACGGCACCGCCTTCCAAGGCCCAAGTGCCAGTTACGATAAGTCCACATACCCGGTAATCAAAGGGAAGGATCGTTGAATAACAGGACGTCTGAACCGCTATGGTCGCAAATATGAACGTATCAGCATCACCACGTTTTGATCGCAGAAACTCGGGCGTCACATCCAACGCATCCGTCAAGTGTCTGCGGTCCCGCACCCACAACGTCAAGCAATCAATTCCCCACTATGAAAGTGGTACAATGTTGATGAGGATTAAAATATTCTCCAGAGCACGGACAAGTGGAGTAGGTACTAGATAACTTAAATCAAATAACTTGCCTTAGGAAAGTTTGTGCAGAACGAGTCTGCGTACTTGGTGATTTCATCAACGAAACAGGGATACCTGTATTCCGGGCACGACAGGGCCACTCCCGCCCATACAACATTGACATGCAGCCATAACGAAGGCATGGCAGTAACTAGTTCGCTCTCAGAATCCGTTCTTCTTTACAGGATGACGGCCTACCGATTTTCGCCGATTTCGCAGAAATTATCAATCGTGCCTGAGGATGTAGTACCAGCCGTAGCAACTATAACACCATTCTCATCATGAGTAACAGAATAGACGAACACTTGTGAGATTGCTTAGTAACTAAGTAACTGATCATGAACGGATGCACCACGCAAACCATAATTGTCTTCGAACGTGACCCGAGTCGAGAACGCGCACGTTCAAACTTAGGATCAACCCTGTCTTTCCCCCCAAAGAATGCGTTTGCGTATTGTTTTCTCGTTAAGAAAAACTTGATTCAAGAGTAAAGAAACACCGAAACTGGTCGATCCTAGATTATCAAACATCTACTCCGGGAACGTCCTACGTACGGTACAACAATATTAATCACATTTATCGAAACAAACGCATAGTGCACAAACTGAACAAATACGTTACTAAACAAATAAAAGACAAATGTAAATACTGCAGTTATATATCTGAGTTTGTTGACGCTTGGATTACATGGCTGATGACACCCACGTACTACAAATTAGATGGTGCAACGAAGTAACGTGAACAATAACTCACCAAGGGGAAGATTTCGGCGTCGTATGCCATTGCGAATGCGGCCAACGCTCATATCAGCATCTTCCAACCGTTTTTCCGCCATCTCTGCGCGGCAACGGTACAGTTTGGTGAATGCGGTGTATTCCTCGAGAATACAATCGGTAAGATGTTTTTGCGCTTGTCGTACTTTTCTCTTCGCCCGCGCAGCCTCTAAGGCGAGCATTGCTTCCTCACATTCAGTTTCAGTGTCGAGACTAGAGTCGGAATCAGAGCTGAGAGACAACTTGACGTCCTTTAAATATTAGATGAGTACATAATACAAATGGTGGAATATGCTTACCTCCTCAGCTCTGCAGTCGTCAGATACCCTCAAGATATGCAAACACTGGCGGCCCAGTCCAGTGGAACCCACGACCGTGCTAGAATCGGGCATGGATTTCTTGCGAGGGACGAGAGGAAGGTGTATAATACAAGTTATGACTCTCGGCAATTGCCGGATATCTCTTACCGTGACACCGAAGTTCATGCATCCCGGACTCCCACGATTACGCGTCAATTCAAGCCTTCTCTTGCAAACGGACCTGTGCGAAATTATTACTAAATTTGTAGATTAGATCACGGGATTCCATTTATCCACACCAAACACACACAAACACACACTAAAAGTAAGTACATCTTCGACTGCTCACCTTGTTAACGTGTCTTTATCAAGTTTCGCTAATCTTTCATCTTTAATTCAAACGATCCCGACCACTCCCTACTCATCGACTCTGTTAAAGAGCACACCAAACATCTACACAAATTAAGGTGCACATTGCGTCACTTCTCTCGAACCGTGCTAGCTGACGCCGTCGTTGACAAATCGATGAATTCCTGACCTACATGAAACGTGTTGAAGACGTGCTCGGGAATTATATGCAGAGGATCAAAAGCTGCAGTTCGAATCAACCGCGTTCCGCAAGAAGCTTGACCGGTCTGTGACGCGTAGCTGTACGACATCAACCGACGAGACATGTCCGTGAACGGACTTCTGTTCGAGATCGGCTCCGTAGGACGGGTTCTGGCTCGCGGTTAACATTGATTTGCAGATGATCAAGGAGGTCTGGAACCTGTGGTTGGACTTTCAGGTGCCACATATGCTCACGAAACATCAAGAGCGGGTGTATCCGTACACCGTATCGTTGATGGAAACGATGCAGACGTATGGGCAGACGTTGGGTCTGGTAGAGCATAATCAGGGAATCGAGTGGCTCGTCACCGAGTCCCGGAACGAGGCGCTGCGCAGAGGATGGTGGCCAAAGGTGTGTTTGGTTTTCTGCTTGCCTCGTTGCGCTCCTGACCCGACCGGCGCACCTTTTATAATTGTAATCTTTTATAGATATGAGCATCCACTGGGACTCGTAAACCAATACGACGATTCGTTTCAGGTGCGGACGCGCGGGACAACCTACGCGTGCAGTCCGTGCGCGAATTTGCAAGCTTGGTGATCAATCTGTAGTATTCTGTACATGGACTATCTTCGGGCGGTGGAAGACTCGTTGACGTGTGCGTACACGCACAAGGCGTTTTCTGAGTTGTTGATCAAGATATAGGCTGCGGAACAACTTAGGACCTGGCGACTTATGCTGACTCGAAGGATATATACACTAAGTAACTATCATTGGCGTGTTATTACGAAATTGGTTACATATTCCCAAGAGTCGGGGACTTGGCGCAAGAGCGCCGCTACGATATCTCTTACCGTGACACCGAAGTTCATGCATCATGCCTTCATGTCCGAATTGCGGAAAATACTACAAGAATGCATCCAGTATCACGCGTCACCTTAGCCAACCGAGGACATCTTGCTTGGACATTATTCACAACCTCGTCCAAATTACACCTCCATCAAATGAGTCCTTGGATCCCGATGAATCGAGCAGTTGCGGTTTTAATTCGAACAAGTACCCAGAACTGTATAACGATGGCATGGACGTGGACTCAGGTTGCAATTCGGAAAATCCGGAGGAAGACGGTGAGGGGCCTGTAAGGGAAGAAGTCGTTGATGAATACGTCGGGGCTGCGATCGGGTACGGTGAAGGAATGACGTTCATGGACCTTTTCGACAGCGATGAATTCGCCAAAGAAAGGGAATTGAACCTTTTCTATCCTTTCTCTGGGAGAGAAGACTGGCAAATGGGACATTACCTCCTCGCGTCAGGCCTCAGTATGGCCGCTATTGACAAGTTTCTGACTCTGGACTGGGTATGATGACCGCTTGCTAGAATAATACATTTTGCGCTGAGCCTGCGCTAGATCAAAGCATTGCCATTATCCTTTCGGACGGCCAAAGAACTTCGTGGCCGTGCTGAACTCCTTCCTCGAGGTCCGCAATGGAAGTGTCAAGAGATTCCAACGTCTCACCCAACAAAGTCACCCGTTTGGCTATATTGGCGCGATCCTATCGAGTTACTTGAAGCACTCTTTGGCAACCCTCTCTTTCGCGGAAAGATAGATCTTGTTCCTCGCAAAGTGTATCAGACGGCGGCTCGTCTAGTACGAGTGTACAGCGAGTGGATGACAGGCGATGCTGCCTGGGACATGCAGGTACGTCGAATGACCTCAGTGACAAAGTTCATTCCTCTGAACGATTACCTAGTCACACGTTCCTGATGGTGCAACGATCCTGGGTACGGTCTTGTCCTCGGACAAAACTAACATTTCGGCATTGACAGGTGATCGCGTCGCCCACCCGCTATTAATTAGTCTGGCCAATATCCATTCCTCCGTCCGACTCAAACACTCCTCGAATGCATTTCTACTTGCTGCATTACTCCCTGTCCCGAAATTCATACATGCTAAGCCGCGCATGCGTGGCGTGTTGGAAGATCGACTCATACACCAATGTCTGGACATTGTGCTCGCTCCACTTAAGGCCGCGGCGGCACTCGGGGTCATGATGTCTGACCCCGTTGGTATCCTTCGGTATTGTTTCACGCCGATTGCAACCTACATCGTTGACACACCAGAAGCACGAATGCTTGCCATCGTCCGCGACAAGACTTCGCCATTCACAATGGCCATGTATACTGAGTTCGGGGACAACTTTAGACATCTTCCCCGCACCGCCGAGCGCACGCTACGCCAACTTGCGCGTATCACTGCCGATCCCGATAACCTCGAGGAGTACTTCAAGCAATGTGAAAAGTATCGCCTCAATGGAGTCTTCAAGCCGTTCTGGATTGACTTTCCTCTTGCAGAGCCTTCGAATTTCCTTGGTCCCGAAGCCCTCCATCATTTTCATAAGGAGTTTTGGGATCACGATGTCCGCTGGTGCATCCACGTCCTGGGTCCCGACGAAATTGATTTTCGTTTCTCTATTCTCCAGCCAATCACCGGTTACCGTCACTTCCATCACGGAATATCGCGCGCCAAGCAAGTCACTGGGAAGGAGCATCGACATATGGAACGATACATTGTTGGTATCATTTCCGGTGCTGCACCCCATGGCGTGGTCATCGCCATTCGAGCTCTCATGGACTTTCGTTACATGGCTTTGTGCCCGGTAATCAGTGAGAACGGCTGTGATAGAATTGCGGCCGCGCTCGCAGAGTTTCACGCCTACAAAGATACTATTTTAGCTGCAGGCGCTCGCAGAGGCAAGAACAAACCGATCGATAATTGGTTCATCCCCAAGCTCGAACTAATGCAAAGCGCGGTGCCGAGCATCCGCACTAATGGTGCAATCTTCCAATGGTCCGCTGATCCTACCGAACATGCTCATATTACTGAAATCAAGTCACCGTCGCGCAACACGAACAACAACAACTACAGCCCGCAAATATGCCGGGCTCTCGATCGCACCGAAAAATGTCGGCGTTTTCAGCTCGCTACTACAATACGATCTTCCGAAGTGATCCCGAACAAGGTCTACGATAACGGAGGCAGCCTTGAAGAAGACGTACTGGAATCGGACGATAATGACGATGACGACAAGATCCCACTCACTGATTGTCCACAACGGTCTCTTAGAAATCTGTTTCTCAAAGCCGAACAAATGCTAGCGAGTATCAATCCCCGCACACCACGTCCCCTTCGTGCCTTTATCTCGGATTCTGTAGCTTTCAGCGTCGGTTACAACCCCTCGATTCCGCACGTGCTCGTTGACGACGTCGCCGAAAAGTTCGGTCTCCCGGACCTTCGACAAGCTCTCTCTGACTATTTCGACCGCGAGAGGCAGGGTTCGCAAGCGATCCATCCGATTGGAGGACTTCGACGTGCCGTTGTTGGTGTCCCCCTCCCTTTCAATCACATCCAAGTGTGGTATAAGTTCCGTTTACAGCGGACATCGTTCCATTCCTCAAACATTCTATTGCCGCCACAAACTGTGAATGCGATGCCCCCGAATCAACAGTGGCCTTATGGTCGACACGATGCCGTCTTAGTCTGCACCGATGCAGAGCAACAGTGGCCTCAAAGTGGGCTTGAAGGTATACCTGTGTTTTCGCGTCAATGTCGGTACTCATCGTCACATATCTTTAGGCCACAAAGTTGCCGAGATCCAGCTCGTGCTGCGTCCTCTTCTGCGCGGAAACGTCGGGAATGACCGCTTTCTGGCTTATGTCCAGCGGTTCGACTTCGTCCCACAGCCAAACGGAAGCTACATCGAAAAAGATACACAGCTCCCGGTGATCAGACGTGCGCTACGGTCGAATGGTCAGGCCTTGGGAGAAATCATCCCTCTAAGCCAACTCAGGGAGCTTGTCAACATCATTCCGTGTTTCGGAGCTAGGGCGCAGTCACACTTTACAAAATCAAGCAGCGCACATCATTCCTCGACATTCTTTTTGAACAAATACTTTACAAAAGATCAATATTACGCGTTATCACATTTTTCGTAGTATGTACATCTATTTCTACACATATCTATCTATTCTTTTTTTCCTTCTATCTATTAAGCACCTTTCGGCAGTGGTTGCCCAAATGCGGATTGTACAACTTTCATCGCTTTTCGGCAACCGCCGGGGCGCGGCGCCTTGGCGGGTGCGTCTCACACGCCGTCTTGCCCAACTTACAGATTTGAACGCTTCCAACAACCCTCATGCATCACAAGTCCCTCTACCCCCCTCTTTACCCCAACAAAACGTGCACAATATCAATGTCTTGTTGGCTCGTCCCGAACAGGCCGTCTGGCCCGACTACCCTTACTTCGCACTGATAATCTCGAAAGTAACACTGGTGCCGCTGCGTCGTCGAATGGGTGAGTGGTTTGGGTTTAATGATACCAAACCAATCTTTCATGCAGTTATTGACCAAAAATCGCATTGTAGAGACTCCCCGAGACTATATAGAAGCATCGTTGAATCGAAGGATCCCATATTCTCCGTCCTCCCCACCGTCCTGAATTTCGCGTTCCTCCCATAATACTGCACGGAAGGTACCAGGAGGCGTGAGTGGTTATATTATACATCGCCGCCTCTGCAGTATTGCTGAACGTGAATCGCTTTTTGTGTCTCGTTCCTCTAGCAAAAATGACGTTCAAATTCTGGTGGCCTACATCGTCGGCCTGATATGCCTCATGCAAATCATCTTCCTCTTAGCCCCTGGTGACCTGGTGACCGAACAGACAGCCGTTCTCGCTGTGGAGGTGTATGAGGCACCGAGGAAGGAGGTGCACCACTTAATCAATGCGTATGACGGGACATTGGGGGTGCATGTACGATCTGGCAGCTGGCAAAATCAGGTGGCGACGGGCGAAACGTTCAAGGACGGGTGGCTCCGTACGGGCGATCGGATGCGTATACACGCGGACGGCATCGTCTAGTGCGTCTAGGGAGATTGTGACCATATGTCGCAAAGCGAAACCCAATATTTTGGTCACTAGCAGGCGAGCCAGGTTCAGCGTTATCATACCCCAGTTTGTCGTTGCTTATTATTATTCTCGTGTGGAGTAAGGCTATAATCTTTTTTTAGGCAAATTCACCGTGCAGTTCAGCAGCCAGTGGATCTCGACCTGGCGTAAGCCGAAGCCGTCGAAGCTCGCATCTCTTTAGATCTACGGATCGGGTTCAGAATCGTCTTCCCCAGTTCCGCGGGCGCGAAGTTGCTTCTTACGGTATCGAACTATCCAGAGTGTACTCTTATATATGCAATTTATATTCAGGCCCGTGCCAATTTCCAATGCTAGGCTTCGTGGTGCAAAGATACAACCAAGCGAAGTCCTTCACTCCCGAAGATTTCTGGTATATCCTTCTCTTATTGAGCCAAATCGGCGGGAAAGAGCAGAAGGTCGATTTCACGTGGAGACGCCGTGGGCACCTTTTCGAAGTGGACGTCGTAAATGAGACATGAAGATATTATGGGAAATCTGCGTGCCCGAGTGACGAAAGTCGTGCAAAAGAACACAAAGAAATGGTGAGTAGCTTGCTCCTTCTTGGCTTCATAACCCCTTCCGTAGCAACTTGGCAGGTGAATCACAGTCATCGCCGATCACTCCGACACATACCGCCACGCCCACGACGCCCACCCATCCGTTCGTGTACCCATTACTCCCAATAGACCAGTGACACCGTCCGCTTCCCACGTTCACCTCAACCGATAGCTATCATCCAGACTGCCTCCTGTAGGACGACCCTGAGCCGCACGTACGAGGAAGAACCGCCGATAGCGATTCCTCACCGTGGCTCTATGTCACGGTACTCACCCCTGAGCACTCCACCCCGTGACGAATCGACGTTCGGCAAACGTCGTGGCACCACGCTCACATCGCTCAACATACCGCTTGCCTCCTTGTCACCACAGTCGAGTTCCCGCACGAACCCTTCACGTCCCCAGTTTGCGGTGTCGTACACACAATCCTCGCTCGCCCGCCGCTGGGAGACGATACATTGAAGGGAACGTGGCACGCAACGCAGGCAACAACGAAGGCAACGGTGGGCAAGGCATGGTGGTGGTGGTGGTGCACGAGGAAGGGGGAATGACCGAGGGGACGGTGATGATAGCGACCGGCCCGGGCGGGTGGCAGTGGTCGTGGACGTGGACGCGGCGGAGGGTCCAGTGCACCCCGGAGGCAAACCCCATCGGTCCGGTAATTCTGACAAGTCATTCTCTTGTCGCTACTAGAGATCGCTTGACCCTCGTTGTGCCAGACATGAACCCACCGCGACCGAGACCCAGGAGTTCTGTACAAGAAACAGCTCCTCGGGCTGAACCTTCGAACCGAGCCGCCAAGCCGACTACCTAAATGTGATTGTGGAAACGCTGCAAGCATGAAGCGAGTTACGCAGAAGTCGGCTCGCGAAGGTTCGTAATTCTATGCATGTGCTCAGACTGCCTGTGGTTTCTTCCTGTGGATCGAAGGCGAGCCTAATAAAGAGGGTCAGGGTGGCTCAGAACCCACGCTAATCATACCTGCAACGAGCGCTATTGGTGCTGGCCGCTCAGTAAGTGATATACATCACAATATTGAAAACCTGAGCCGAAGATCGTACGCAATCAGGATCAAACCGTCGCATCAGCGCGGCAATGTAGATGTGGGGAGGACGCGGTACAGCGTACGATGACCAAGGAAGGGTGTACCGGTGAGTTTTGTTCAACTTTTGCCTAGGGTCGTAAGGTTGGGACCCAGGGTGAATTTCTTAACTTTCTGCACAAGATAAGTATTACTGTGTAATTATTTTATTCAAACCCGTAAATACGGCGCTCCCACAGAACCCATAAGTATACCCTCATAATCCATACCTCACGGGCTCTCCCGAACGGTATGGGTTACAAGGGGTTCGACTGTACTTAGCCCCGCGCGGCGGCCCGGCAGCGTTGTCATTCGTTTAAAGATTGGTGAAGTAGTCACGTGAATATAACCGATCGAGCGTGTGACTCAGATGTGATGTGAGCGTGTATTGCACGTCCTCAACGCTTTCTTAAGCCTTCGACGTCGCGGGTCTCCGCCCGATTCAGATTCGCATCAATCCGTCGACCCGTCCTCTTCCTCGCTCGGACGCGTCGACTTTCCCTCGCATGCTCGTTCGCTTCCGAGTCCCACCGCCTCCGATCCGACCACCCGCTCTTTCCTCTCCCGTTTCATTCCTCCACTCAATTCTGTCACCCTCGCAAAGGCAGAGAACAAGCCACTCGTTCTCGCCGTATGCCTCCTCCTTGTCTCATCCTCGGTCGCATTCCTCTCGCCGTCCGAAAACTCATCGACTTTTTCTCTACGAGCAACCCAGTGCGTCCTCTCTCCCTCTCGCCGTACGGTTCTGACTCTCGTGTTAGCACATATATACCGTTCGGACTCTCGATGTAGCATCCTCCTCGTCGCGTTCACGACTGGCGCGGTGTGTGATGCAGCCCGATCGTACCTCATGCGCATGATTGGTGCGTTCCCATCATCCCGATCTCGTCCCCGTTCGGTCTAGCTGACATTATCTTGTATCGAGGTTAACGGATCGTCGCATGTCTGCGCGAACGCACCTTTTCAGCCGCCCTCCGCCAAGAAGTCGAGCTTGTTGAAAAGGGCGAGGGCGACGTGCTGAGCAGAATGAGCGCCGACTCGAGCATCGTTGGTGAAAGGTGCGTGTTTCCCGAGTGTCATTTGGGGCATAGCGGGTGCTCAACGATGCTGACGTCACTCAGAATCAGAATCTCTCGGATGGGCTGAGGGCTGTCATCATGTCTTCGGTCGAACGTGCGTGTCTTCTTTTTCTGTGTTAGTCGGGCTCACGAGTCGGTGCATGTTCTGTCTCTCCCCGACTTTGACGTTCATGATGCATTGTCCCCCCGTATCCCTTGGTATAGTGTGTCTTTGTTTCTCGATTGTCTCTTACAGTCGAGGGACACGCTCATTAGTTCTACTATGGTCGCCACCTCAAAAAGCTGTCCAACAAGTTCCAAGAGGTTGTGGGTGAGATGACAAAGGTCGCACAGAAATTTCTTTCGGCTCTCCAAACGGTGCAAGCCTTCAGTGCCAACGCACAAGAACAAACCAAATTCGGTGACCGAATCAACCTTGTCCTCGATCTCGCACGCAAGGAGGCGATTGCATCGGGCATCTTTTTCGGTAGAACAGGATGGAGCGGGAACATGATCTCGGCCTGTTGGGATACGGTGCGTTCCTCGCTCTGTAGACCTAGACTTGGCTGACCTCGAGATAGGTGGCA
>JBBPPD010000047.1:0-28840 GCA_038091795.1 Leccinum olivaceoglutinosum | reverse complement strand
TAAGGTCTGAGCGTCAAGCTGAAAAATAAACAGACCCGACGTACCCAGAACCAGATGAACTCTACATCGAACACAACCTCAGACTCCGACCACTGGCTGCAAATGATGATGAAGCCCTTGTACCCATACAGTACTTGGTCAGTCAACGTTAACATTTTGAATCATGAGCATGTTTCCCACGCCCTGCAAAACTGATAACTTATTACTTAATATGCTATCTCATTATCATACAAATTCACTTCCGAGTCCCATAGTTACTCGGAGAAAGTCCGGCGAACGTTTGTGGTTCCAGTGTCACTTTGCCTCGTCGGTAGCCACCGTGCTCGTAGATCAGTGATGGGCCAACAGTTTTATTATAGTAGCGGCGCAAGGCGCCTGTCCCCGACTCCATCATGAGGGTGGATGAACAATGTTTCCACTATACATTGTTTGCCGCGAACTACTGCTCATTCCTTGTGAAATTTTCCAATCTAGATGGCACGTAGACATTATTAGAATAGAATAACCATGCAGGAAGCTCGTGATGTGCTTCGCTGATGAGTTGAACCCATATCGAATGATTTACATACTGAGGCTTGGTCGCTTGAGCAGTCAATCACCAACAAAAAAACAGTGAACATACGACGACTCGAAAAACTGAAGACTAATAAGACAATATTGTCAGCTTCAGCTTCCGAGACATATATAGACGAATTCATTGTAGTAGGACACAATTGCATCAAATCGACACGCGCAGCACGGATGGCAGCGTGAATGCTCACATAGTGCGGCATATAACCAATTGCAAAACATTGACGCAGTTTCGGAAGCATTACCAAACTCACTAGGAAACTGCCTTGAACCCTTGTGTTACGAATCATAACGCTGATGCGGCCCTGGAATGTTTGGTCGTCAGCGACACGGCGTCGCAATAGCAACACTAAGACGTAGAGCATTGTCGCGGAGCGTGCCGTTTTTTGCAATGGGAATCAGGCATGAATAATAATAATCGTGTGTACACCGACTCCCACGAAGTGGGAAGGAGGGTTTTGTCCAAAGCAAAAATCAGGTACACGGTAAAAGTGAATGTACTTTTTTCTCACAAAGGAATAAAACAATAGAAATATTCGATCAGGTGACTTGTTTTAGATCTCTTGTTTGGATGCTGTCGGTACTCCTGTTCACCACAGAGATTGAGGTGAGTAGATCTCAGAGCTGTTGAGATACTACGCCGTTGACGATTAATTTTCTGTTTTCTAGGTTCATCAATAAAATCCCCTGTCGACGAACTCGAATATCCAACGAGGATTGCCCTCCGACCAATGTTCCGCATTCTACTGCCGAGTACCCTATCTACTATGACCCTCTGTACTACCCGGAATATCATATACATATTTTTGAAACTGCAGCGGTTGTTATTATCTTGTTCATAAATATTTTTGGCGGCTTATATCGATCGTTTGCAGACTTCAGAGAGTCGGGGACAGGCGCTTGCGCCGCTACGATGGGAATCAGACATGAATAATAATAATCGTGTGTACAACTTCGGAGGTGATCGAACGCACCCGTGTCAAGGGTCCGCGCAGGTCAAAAGTGAAAGAAATCATTGTTATCATAGCGAACAGAAACATATTTTCCAGTTGCAGCTCCGTAGTAGTAAGTCTCTGGCCTAGACAGGTGGTCCGTTACATAAGTACACGTTATCTTGGAATGCGCAGGATGTGTGCCAGGACTGCCTGTGACCGTCACGGGAGGGAACATGATCATACCTAATACAATTGGAATTCATCATTCGTTGTCCGTTCTCGCAATGAAATGATGCACCACTCGCAATGTGATTGCAATCGAGAGGTTACCAGCAGAGCTGATCTTGTTCGCATGACCTTCGTTTGCTTGCACGAGTAGAGCCCTCATTTCCCTCTGTTCCATGACGCATGGTGAGAGCGCCTGGATCCTGTGTCTACTTCATGTTTCGGTGTGGGGCTGGAACTGGAACAAGCAGACGCGAGTCCCCATGCGGTAGCGACAGTCTGACACGTAGACTTTCGAGGGCAGGCATACCCGAACTCCAACTTCCAAGCGACTAACGACGAGGTAATGATTGAACGTGACTCGGATCAAGTGAACCATGTCCCATAGGATGACAGTATGGATTTCTCAGGCTGCAGATTTCACGACTGGAAGTACAAGCATGGAAAGGTATGATCGATTTGATACTACGGTTCGACAAGTACATTCTCAAGGCTCACAGAATTTATCAGTTTGTACAACTCCGGTACTAAAATCACAAAAAGGAAGCAGAACCAAATACAACAGAGTATCTCACAGAGGAAGGTAGCACTATAGTTTAAAAAGAAAGGACGGCTACTTCAAAAGAGTATAGGCTGTGAACGAGTTTACAACTGCCTTGTACTTGGAAATAAGTATACCTGTGAGCACACGAGAACACACACTTACTGAGGCTTACAGCTCCAGCGGATCAAAACGAATATCAGAAACAGCGTCGAAGTATCTGCCAGTTGCAGATCTAGGGTTGTCTGTAACGTAGTGGTCATCACGAATATGTTTCAGAGACGTTGCACCGTATGCTTCAACGAGCACGGCTTCAGACTCTTCACAGGCTACTTGTGCTGCAGCCAGTGCAAGCACCGCAGATTTCTTCCTGGAGAGCGCGGAGGTGTACTCTGAAAGTACTTGGTTGACAGACTTTCGCCGCGGTAAATCTACTGGTCCCCCCTATACTCTCTATCAACACTGGGTATTTTACTATGAAGAAAGCAAAGGTACAGACCATTCGGCGAGATATCCTCAGTAGTTGAGCTGTGTATTCATCGAGCCTACGAGTATCTATGCTTTTCGGATCTTCGTCGGTCCGAGAAGGCTTTGCATCGGACTTGGAGATGCGGGAGGTAGGGTTCTTGAAAGCCAAGTTACCAGGGATGAGCTGGTGCTCCGCAGGTAGCTTCATGCTTGTGGAAGTGTGAGGCACGGCGCACTCATAGCTTTGCACGTGAGATGAGACTGGGAGTTGAACTCCAATCATGATGTCGTTTGAAGTGGAGAAGGGTGAGGTCTTGGTAGGTCGAAGTTGCCTCTCTATGTAGTGGCTCCTGTAAAGGAGTTGAGCCGCGGAAACTGGGGCGAAAATGGTTCAGTTGAACTGACAGCCAAAAAAACACCAATTCTGGACTTGATGGCTGTGTATCCTATGCTGGCTTATGTGATTATGTAATTCCTTACTTGCCTAATGTGATGTTCGTCCGACCCTCGAAGGCGGATGGCGCGGACAGGAGCCTACGTCATACGAACGAATTAGGTATATTTATGCATCATAGCCACCTTTTTACCGATACCACAGCCCTCCGGGCACTCCGTAATGTAAATAGGGTTTGTTCGTTTTTCGAAGGTGGATGTGGCCCGGTACTTATCGTAGGCCTCCTAATCGTAACGTTCGATCGTTCCTCGAAGGCGGATCGGCGCCGCGGACGGGTGGGAGCCTGTCCAAGTCAGCAATGTTCACGTCACAGTGTATTGTTCTTATCGTAGGCTGTGTATACTTTCCTAATGTGATAAGTTCAGATCACAGTTCTTCGAAGGCGGATCGGCGGGGTGGGCGCAACCCACACCAAGATATCGTATTCCCACAGCCACGCAGGGGCTAACGTCAGAGTGCAATGAAGTAGCACACAAGCTGTACAATATTCCTCAATACACTTGAATATTTAAAACGACTACACACAATACGATGGTTTGCGCAGTTCCGACTGTAGTCGCGTGATCGAGTGACGCGAGTGCAGGCGAGGACGTGCCAGAGACGAGCTATGGTCAGGCAAAGAAGGACACGGAGATCGCTCTGGCAGGAATAGGTTAGAGTCGACCATGAGCTTCTCAAGGTTCAAGTCCCACACCTGCCAAGGCAAGAATCTGATTTGGTTGCCGGATAAAGTCGAGTTCTTTAAGGCCCGCCCTGGCAGATATCTGAGGGTATGAGAATAAGCATATCTCCTACTTTGAAAGGGTCATCAGATAAAAGTATTCATCATCATGAAAAAAAAAGACGAGAACATATGGCAGAGACTCCGGACGGTGTTCGTTCCAAGGAACGCATGCGTGCGGACTCGACAGGGTCTGTTTCGAAAGGAGAGTCTACTTAGACAACTCGCGCGTGTTGTTTAACCCTACTACCAGATCGCCGATGGAAGGCGGTGTAGACCTGAGTCGTTAATTGCTACTCCGAAATGATGAACTAATGAGACACGAGAAGGGAGCGGTGGTACCTAAGATCGATCTGCCCAATGCCAGGATCAAATGGCTGTCGAAGGGCGTCCTCCCAGGTATGTTCTTCGGAATGGACGTAACTCGATGTGCGGTACAAGGGAGGACTCGCAGCGAGTGAGGCGTCGGCTAAGAAATCGCCTTCCGGAATAGAGCACGAATAGCATACAATCACTTGGCTCAGACCGACTGAACACGTGAATGTTCCGTGAGGCATGCATAGAGGGGATATTGTCTTTTTCTCGTAGTCTAGGAGGCGCTTAGTAGCCTTGGTAGAAGCTGTGAACGGATGAGGATGCGCTGAGACGGGAAGGTGAGTCGTTAAACGAGAATAGCTCGTGACTCAGACAGAAAAGACGGAATTTTGGATGATGGGCGGCGACGACGGGGACACGTTGGCCAACGAGAAAGGCGAAGGATTGGCAGGTCGTCGCCAGGAGTTAAAGTGATGTACTGCTACTTTGCAAAGCTCCGATTGGAATCGGAACATATCTCATTGCGTGACGGGCGTTACGGTGATGGGCCGTGCGTTTTCATACCAGGGTCGGTGGCAGCCAGGGTTGATGCATCAACGTAGCCGACGGTTCAAACGATTACAGGTTCGTTCGCAGAATTAGAAACGAAGGGGCTGGTGGAGTGTTTGGTACCCCAGGTGAGGTGGGTTGGAACGTTCTCTATAGCAAAAGTGGTCTGGCTCGTAGAGGTCCAATTGGCGATAATGAGTACACGCTAGGAAAAGGTCAGATATGGAATGGAAGTGTTACGACAACTTACAGGATGGTGTGATTCGGAAGATTTCGAACTGCCTCGGGAAATGGAGTGACTGGATAGTCATCCATGTTGAATTCTGTTTCCTCAGATCCGTTAGTGTTTACATGCGGTTCAATACGTGCATTTAAATTGTCTGCTGAGTAAGGAGGGTTTGTCGTGTTAAAAGAGGTAGGTTCGGATTCGGAACACTTAAAACCGTATCAGTAGAAGCTGCAGACATGCTATGACGGAAGTGATTTCCATAGTGGAAATCAATGAAGAGAACGAAACGACATACTTAGAAGATGAACTTTGAGAGATTTCTATGGAAGGAGTGTCGACTCTCTTGCGTTTCAATGATTTAGTGTCGGGCATGGGTGAAAAATCGGGCAGGTTGTAAATGAAAACGAGAAACGACCCAGACTGACCAGGGCATACCTGCAGCTTAGAGTCCCACACCCCCATACCCCACGGGGAGTGCGTAAGAGCATTTCCTCTTCGACTGTTACCCTAGCGTATTGTGTAGGACTAGGCTAGCCAGTTGCTGCACAATGTATTTCACTCGTCCAAAAAAAATAAAAGAAACGACCCACTATATACAGTGATCGTTCGGAGACATTGCCAGAATGATTAAATGGAGTGCCACTGAACATTTTCATCTCTTGTTCTGCTTTTTGCACAACCAGGTCATTTTGCATGACCCCGTCTTTGCACTAGGTGGGAAGTGAATTGCATGATGATCAATTTTTGTCACGGTAGTAGTTCATAGTGTTATGTAATGTTTTTCCACGGGTTGTATACTATAAGGAAATACGGGGCGTCCGCGTCAGTATACCAGTGCCTGCATGATGGTATGATACAGCAACGAGAGAGAACGAAGCGAACTTGAATGTAGTCATAGTATGCGCGTCTGCGCATCGGAAACGGCGTAGGAGGGCACTGTTGATTCGTTACTAATTAGTTAGAACCTCAGTTGCAATGAGCATCACATTATCGTCTCCTCGGACCACGGAGGACGCGGAACGTGCCAGGTATGTTACAACGAGTTCCCGAGTCATATATCTGCAGACGAACACAAGAGTATATTCCCCGTCACCACCGTCGCCTTCTCGCACTCCTCGCGTGCAAATTTTTGAGTCTCTGCTTAACATTCGCTTATCCCACCCTATCGACGCGGTGCAAGTAATATGCCCCCCCACCACTTCCCCACGAGACGCTCCCCGACCGATATGGCCGCTCGACGAAGTCGAAAATCGCACACATGTCGTCAGCCTGTAGAGAAACGATCCACGTACGTTGCGTTCAGTCATGCGGGCGTTGGTAGACACAAAAGGCCTTAGCGAAACGACTATCGCGCCCTCCTTGAGATCCAAGAATTTTGCTATCAATGCCTCGTTCACTGCAGACGACCTTAGACACCAGTCTGGACTGACAGACGTTGGCACACTCACGTGATTGTTGAAATACCTTGTTGTTGACCAGCACTATGTTGGCCTCTGCCAGCAACTCGGCGACGCGCTTGCTCTGGAGCATAGTGCGCACGCCCCACATGCGACACCGTTTCTTAAACTGCTTCCATTGCTCCCTTGCGACGTCGACAGGACCTTCGAGGAGCTCGATGCCATAGCCCCGACATCCTGTCTGAAGAGACACTTGTATCAATGCGTTACCCACGCCCGAGCCAAGCTCCATGAGGGAAGATGAATTGAGACCTGTAGCAGCGATAATATCGGAGGTAAAGCTGGGCATTAGCTCTCCGTACGACTCGCTGGAGAAAGCCTCATAACGATGTAGGTTTTTAATGTTTGGGCCTGCACATCGCTGATACGTTTCGTATACTATCTGCAACACGACCTTTTCGGGTATTCCTCTTGGATGTGATCATGAATGCACGGAGGATTTTAGTGAGTTGGGTGGCGCGGGAAGGAATATGTTTGGCGGGAGGGACGGGTATTTAAGGGAACGGAGGAGATGGTTGATGTTTTCAAGGGTGGAGAGAAAAAACGGACCATCAAGTCGACGGATGGCACGTAGTAGCAAACGAAGGTGGTTTGGTTGAAGAATGTCCATCTCTGGTTGCAGGGGATTGGGAGTTCTGGTGGAATGTCAGGGTGATGGGAGCCATCCGAGAGGTCGGGAAGGGTTGGCTGAAAGGGAGAAGAGGGTGGGGAGTCACTGATCGGAGAGGGATCCGGAGGGTAATGAACCAAATAACGCTTTCTGCGTGGGACTAAGATAGGCTACGAAATAATCAACGAAGAGCGTCAAAGAAAGTTTTCAAAATGTACGTACAGTCGATAACAGTATGTAACGACTGTTCCAAGCACATTATGGGATTATGATGATCCTTGTCCTTTGGAACCAATAACATAAATCTATGTCGTGGCGAGGGCATGAGAACCGACGGTGGAGAGAGTGGAGAGGGAAGGGAAGGGAAGACGCACTTTTCATTAGCATGACTATTAGGATCTCTAAATCAGCAACAGGAAAGCTCTCGACTTGAAACGACGTGTCCTCCGGATCGTCGGAATTGCTAAAATCTTGCGCGGCTTGAGCAGGTCTAGCTGCGCGGATCACTGATAAAGCACTCCCAGCTTTTGTACGATTTTGCGAACCTCCGCAAGATGTCTGCTGCACTAACGAAGTCTTCTCCAGGGGAACCGTTCTCGGTAGATCACCATTCCCTCTCGGGCAGATTGACAGGGATGGGAAGACTGACGTGGAGCGAGATCATGTCTGAACGATAGATGGAGTCGTCCAAGGCGAAGCTCAGCTGTCTGCACAAGCCGAGGATGAACTGGAGATTTACGCGCTTGCGCTGGCCCGTTTCTTGATCTTGCGGGAACGGCGGACGACGTTGGGGACTCATCGGTGGGGTGGGCGCGCGTTGTCTCTTTGGGCAGGAAGCGAAAATAAGGGAGCGGGGTGACAACGCGTGGCGACCGTCGTGCGCTCTCGGTGGAACGAGGGCGCGTGGCAGCCGCAACACGCTGTCCTCGATGAAGCCGACAATCCTTTGGTGGGTTCGCCGTAGACTGGTGACCCAGTCACGTACAAAAGAGGCAATGCTGAGGCAAAGCAAGCTCGATAGACGGACTGGTAGGTTTCATGAGGGGGTGAGCGCTCTAGACAAACTTTTGTCGATGGTCGAGGCCATCTGCCCCACCTCAGGGGACACGAACGCGACCGATTCCGAGTCGTCGTTCGATAGCTCAGATTCTGCAAACAGTGACGGCACGGTGCTTCGCCTCAGCATTGCCTCGTCTAGGTCTAGGTTCGCCGAGCTCCGAAGGTCTTCCCACCTTGCCTTCCGGATTTGGACCCTTCGCATGACCAAAATGCCTTCCTTCATCATTTTGGCTGTACCTTGGACTTCAATCACCATCAGCAGTCAACCCTAGCTTTCGTCCAGAATGTCTAGTAAAAAGGACTCGTTCACACCATCAAGTGCACAGGTAACTTCAAGGCATCTATCATCAGCCTGAACGGTGTGAATTCGGTGATTCTACTGAGTACTGAGGCCTGAGGCGTGAATGTCTTCTGTTGACTGACGTTCTATTTATTTTATTTTTATTTTATTTTAATATATCGACGGCGTGTTGCAGTTCGGAAGGTTGGTGCCCAGTTGAGGGCGTGTGTTGGAGTGGGGACAGGCACCATGCATCCATATCTGCATTGGACAACGAGACTGATGCGTGGCTTTCTTTTTTTTTGGGCTCGACGGGCGTGCCTAACAACAGGTGTACACACCCTCCGCATGCCTTCAGACCGTGTTGTTTGTACGTGCACCTCCCCTTGTGTGCCACACTAACTTTATTTTTTACCTACCGTGTGGCTACGATAAGTAACGTGTTAATTCCCTGATGCAGCGCGCCGACATGACGACTGACATGCAGCTCAGCGCTCAGCTCCCACATCTCCCCGTCGCCATCCTGGTCCGTCCTCTTGCGCCTAGCGTGCAGAAGCGGCCACACAAGGTGCACGATTGTGCGCATTGTGCCGTCGCTCTGGTTGTTTCTTTTCCCTCGTCTCGCCGTCACTGTCACCATCCTGGTCCCCGTCCCCATCTCCGTCCACCCCCCGTCCTCTTCGTGTCCAGCGCACGGAAGCGACCACACAACCCGTACCATTGTGCGCATAGTGCAGTCGTTCCTGCACGTGTACACCGCTCTCGTCATTGCCATTCCCGTTGCCCTCCGCGGCGTCTCTCTCTCCTCGCCCTGTCCCATTGAATGAATTTGAGCGCGTTTCGCGCACGCTGTTCCCCACCACCTCGAACACAAGAGTACGGAAATCAGATACTTTTCCGAAAGTCACCAACAGTGGGGACTATTTTGTGGGAATCCTGGGTATCACGATGCAGCTGCCGAACGATTTCTTACTACTTTCCTAAATTAATAATGGAACATTCGATCGTCGAAGGCGAATCAGTGCGGACGGGGAGTCTTAGCAATGTTTACGTCACACGAATATATCTATCATAGTACGGCCGTGCGCTGTGTTACCTGTGTATCTTAGCCGCATGCATTTTGCCAAGTTCAGTTGAGTCAGATGAGTCTGTGTTCCGAATAACGGATTCCTTACATTACTAATTATGTGGTCGAAGACGGAATCCTGGCACGGATGGGAGCCTCCTGAGAGCGATGATCACGTCACACGAATGTATTGGTTCTTATCGTACTACAGCCTCGCTATGTATATTAGCCGTTATCTGATGGGATGTACTCCAGAAAGTTGCGGGAATGTGCGTTTAAAAATGCCGAGTTCGATCCCTTACTTTCCTAATTGGGTGTTCCTCGAAGGCGGATGCGGCACGGACAGGAGCTTCCTGAGAGCGATGATTACGTCAAATGTATCGTACTACGGGCCTCGCTATGTGTCTTAGCCGTTATCTGATGGGGTATACTCCAGAAAGTTGCGGGAATGTGCGTTTTGCCGAGTTCGATACCTTACTTTCCTAATTGGGTGTTCCTCGAAGGCGGATGCAGCACGGACGGGAGCTTCTTGAGAGCGATGATCACGTCAAATGTATTGTTTCTCGTACTACGGGCCTCGCTCGCTATGTATCTTAGCCCCATCTGATACGGTGAACTGCGGAAAGTTGCGGGAATATTAATGTGCCCTTTTGCCGAGTCAGGTGAGTCAGTGTTCCAAAGAAGCCGTGCGCTGTGTTACCTGTATATCTTAGCCGCATGCATTTTTCCGAGTTCAGTTAAGTCAGATCTGAGTCTGTGTTTCAAAGAACGGATTCCTTACATTCCTAATTATGTGGTCGAAGACGGAATCCTGGCACGGACGGGAGCCTCCTGAGAGCGATGATCACGTCGCACGAATGTATTGGTTCTTATCGTACTACGGCCTCGCTATGTATATTAGCCGTTATCTGATGGGGTGTACTCCAGAAAGTTGCGGGAATGTGCGTTTAAAAATGCCGAGTTCGATCCCTTACTTTCCTAATTGGGTGTTCCTCGAAGGCGGATGTGGCACGGACGGACAGGAGCTTCTTGAGAGCGATGGATCATCACGTCAAATGTATTGGTTCTCGTACTACGGGCCTCGCTCGCTATGTGTCTTAGCCCCATCTGATAAGTACGGTGAACTGCGGAAAGTTGCGGGAATATTAATGTGCCCTTTTGCCGAGTCAGGTGAGTCTGTGTTCCAAAGAAGCCGTGCGCTGTGTTACCTGTGTATATTAGCCGCATGCATTTTGCCGAGTTCAATTAAGTCAGATGAGTCTGTGTTTTAAAGTACGGATTCCTTACATTCCTAATTATGTGGTCGGCGAAGACGGAATCCTGGCACGGACGGGAGCCTCCTGAGTCCTGAGTCCTGAGAGCGATGATCACGTCGCACGAATGTATTGGTTCTTATCGTACTACAGCCTCGCTATGTATATTAGCCGTTATCTGATGGGGTGTACTCCAGAAAGTTGCGGGAATGTGCGTTTAAAAATGCCGACTCGGTTCGATCCCTTACTTTCCTAATTGGGTGTTCTTCGAAGGCGGATGCGGCACGGACAGGAGCTTCCTGAGAGCGATGATCACGTCAAATGTATCGTACTACGGGCCTCGCTATGTGTCTTAGCCGTTATCTGATGGGGTATACTCCAGAAAGTTGCGGGAATGTGCGTTTTGCCGAGTTCGATCCCTTACTTTCCTAATTGGGTGTTCCTCGAAGGCGGCTGGTGCGGCGTCATGCCTCCTGAGATTCTAGCAATGCTCACGTCACACGAATAATTGGTACTTGTCGTAGGGCCTTGCTGTATATTCTTAGCCCCATCTGATACAGTGTGGGAAGTTGGAATGTGCCTTTTGTGGAGTTCAATTACTATCACTCCCTGAGGACTGAGCGGTCACTGAGCGCTGAGCCATTCCTTATAAAAATTTTACAACTAAGTAACTAAGTAATGACCGGGTTTTCAAAATGACTATTACTTCTCTAACAACAACTTTTCCCTTCAGTCACGCCTCATCTAAGACTGAGGCTGTGCGAATTTGAATGGCATCTACTATCCATGCAGTATTTGTTGAGATGAAAAAAATGTTGTGACAATGTTGTGATGATGCGGGCAGAATCACGCCCGTGGCGACCATGCCAAGCCAAAGCGGGTAGGCTCTAACTGCTCTAGCCTCGACAGAGGCTCATTCACTCAACTCCTTGTCGGTGTGACAACGCGTTCAATTTGAGGAACTACTTCCTAATTCGATCGTTTTTCGAAGGCGGGGAACTGAGTGTTCACGCCACACAAACATATTACTTAGCCTAGTACGTGTTCAAGTACGTACGGTCTAGTACGATGACAATTTGCTTATCAGTGATCAATTGTTCACATTTTAGGTTAGCTCAGGGCGTGTGTTGTTTTTGGCGAAATTGATTCACGTGAGTCAGTGCTCCAAGGAACGTTTCCCTCTTTCCTAATGCAGTGTTCGATCGTTCCCCGAAGCCGGACGCGGACGGTTCGCTCATGGTAAGATCGCAGCCTGTGTGGTCCACCTGCACATAATATATATCACTGGCTGCTCTCTATCCTCCTAAATTCAATGTATTCCGAGCTCCCACTCACTGAGCAGGACGCAAATCCGTCTTCGCTTGTCTTTATCAACTATGGTATCGTCACACTCGTATTGTAAGGCACCTGATTCTAACACTTCCCAGGCACATCCGAGTCCCTCGAGCCGCCTGGGATTTGGCCGCCTGCCACCAGTGTCCCATCCAACTCAGCGATCCCCGAAGTCCCAGATTCATCGCCACTGATTACATCCGCTGTCCACGGCCCATCTAACTCGGCCTCGAGTGCCGAGGATCCGGGCATCGACAGCGATGATGATGACGACGACAGCGACGATGATGACGACGACGACGGATCAGACACGGGAGACGAGAATAACCTACCGACAGTTGGGCAATCCGGTGAGTTGTCGTGGTCTTGCTCCGCATGCTGCTAACATTTTTGCACAGTGACCTTCCTCGAGACCCTTGCGCAAAGGGCATTTAATTGGTTTTTGATCCGCGTCGACGCCATTTGCCTATATACGTATTTCCTTTGCGCCGTAAACGCTGGGCCTGGCAGAACAACCGCGTCCCACGTGTCGCACTCCATCAACGAGGCCATCGAACTGATTCGTCGAGTGCAACCCGACCCAAGAAGTTGGACTCCGGAAGATGGTATGTCCCCCGTACAGCCGAAACAATAATGGCTGACCAACCCTTTAAAAGCGCCTATCACTTTGAATGACAGACTCTGTCGCACTAATTGGAAGGACGCTAAATTTCGGCGCGCCTTCAAAGCTGAGGTAATTTCAATTACGCTGCTTTCGGTATTTTTGTAATGTTTATCAATTAGATTTCAATGGCCAACGATATGCTTCTCCGCACGGCATACCTCGCTACGCGCGAGCTATTGGTGCCTTCCCACCAACAGCTTGATCAGTACGATTACCCCCGCATCGTGCTACTTAGAAGCCTCGACGACGTCGCAACGACGATGGAGTGGAGGACCACCAGCGGAGACCTACTGTGGGACAAGATGCACGGTTACCGCCTATTTCACATCGGCTATCCCGGATATAAAGGACACATGTCGGCGGTAAGGCCCTTCAGTGATTTTGTTCCTCGATTACTAATCACTCGCTTATAGTTTGTCTGGTTCGGACGTCTGGAAATCAAGGAATTTCTTCACCATTTCTTCAAGAATCGACGTTCAATCGGATTCACTCAAGTCCACGAACACGTGAAGAACGACCTCGGACTCGACGAATGGAAATTGATCAGGCGAGCAACCGACCCTATGCTAGCATTCGGTTTAGCGTGGGTGAGTATTCCCATTTTAAATTTTATCGTGTTATCTAATCATGCCGCCGATCAGATTGTTGCCGTGGTCGATTCCGACGTCATCGGAAACAGAGCTTTCACCGAGGGTGTAGTCACGAAGCGGCGTCGCCAACACTATCTAGACATCTATCGCAAGCTCGTCAATTGGTTCAAGACCCTCAGGAACGGAACCCCAATTCCAGGTCTCAGCCAAACGACCAGAGCCGAGGCGGTCCAGGCTCTGGACCGCCTCGCTGACCTTTCTTTACCCGACCTGAGTATTTACGAAATCTGAGGAACTAGGTCCGACAGCCTCGCGGTAAAACAACGCGTATCGACAAGTAAATAGTGTAAGAGTAGTCGCGACTCGGGAAGTATGCAAACCCGTATCATTGATTGTGGATTACCAAATGTACTATACTATATTGCCACTTGCCTCCTCGCTACCAAATGTACTGTGCCATATTGCCACTTGCCTCCTCGCATCGTACCAAATACCCCCCGGTCATGAGGCCTTATCATCGGGAAATTATTACACGGGCCCGGACTGTAGGACGTACGATTGAAACAAACATCGAAATGGAATTGGACGGAAACTCACAGGCGTGATACCCACGGCCGACGCTCTTGCCACCGAGGGTCAATTGCAGATTGGCCACAGGTATGGTGGTTGGGGTACTCAATGGTGTATTTTGAGGGATGACTTGAAGGGTGTGATGACCGGGGTTGGGATGTCATCGTTGCTGTTGCAATGCCGTTGAGTCGACATCGCGGATGTCGTTGTCGTTGTCGTTGTGTTACGTTGTTGTTGTTTCGCGTCGCCGAGTCGTTGTTGTCGTTGGAGGGGAATGGGGACGAGTTGCCGTTGTTCGAATCGTCGTGTCGACGACTCGGGGTGAGCCTGAGGGAGAGAGGAAGGGTAAGTGAGAAAGGGAAGAAGAGGGGCCGTACCTCGTCGGCGTCACCGTGCGCCTGCTTCGTGGGCCTCGGCCTCGATCTCGTCCTCGCCGCGTCTTGTCGTCTCGCCGTTGTCGCGTCGGCGGCGTGCCATCGTCGAGTCGTTGTCGTCGTTGGAGGGGAAGGAGGACGAGTTGCCGTTGTGCGCGGCGTCTTGCTCATCTTGCGTTGTCGTTGTCGCGACTCGCGCATCGGCGTTGTCGTCATGGCGTATCGGTGTTTTCTCACCGTCGCAGCGTTGTCATCGGCAGGTAAAACCCATGGGTCCCGAGTACGGGTTTAGAGGCACCAACCGGCGCATATTCGCCTGTCTCTGGAGATCCTTGGATATTAGTAAGTAGCATTGATCTTGTCTGCAACACTTGCCAGAGTCTGCTAGACGATGCGACGGACTTGTTGGCAGTGCTCGGAGTCTTGCTTGATGACATGACAGACTCGTCCGCAGCACTTGGTGCTCCTGGAGTGATGTGAAAGTCTTGGAGTGGGTCTTGGATGGATTGATCGTCAGGCGAGATGATGGTGGTCGGAGCGAACAATTCGTTTGACATTGTTTGTCGCCTCTCACTAAAATTTGTCTAAGTCTAAGATAAAGTTGATGATAGTTGTCGTACATGTGAAGATGGCACAGATAAAATTGCATGATATGTTTTGTTTCATAAAATGATAGCATAGGATATCTATGTATATGCTATGAGACCGAAGGTAACACGGAGTAACTAGGTTGCCATAGGCATCATAGGTGCAACATAGGTAAGCATACACAACGATCGAAACGCATATCCCTCTTTCTCATTGGGATCGATAAGCTTCTACTCTGGCGCCATAGGATGTTTCAGATGGCCATTTGCCTCCTCAAAACGCAACCACGACATACGCCTACCCCCGTTTCACCTCCATTGTGCTGCGTGGCCCAAAAACGCGCCATCGACGCGCCGACAACATGGCACCATGACAACAAGGATGCGAAGACGACACAACGCATGCGGGACACGACAATGTGGCACAGACGACGACACGAGCTGTCCAGCGGCGACACGACCGCACGACGACGATGCCAATGAGAGCCTCTCTCAGAGGGCGTTGTAGTTCTGAGGGCGTTGTAGTATCGGATGCATGAGGCTCCATGAAACTCGTTTACTCTATCCACAATACCCTACGGATGTCGCCCGAGTGAATGCCTCGTTCTGCTCCTGACTTTCACTCTTTCAAGCATGTCACGCGTTCTGTCCCACCCATTTCCATCCACCAGCTCTCCGACTCCAGTCAAGACACTACTTCCCTGCACATACTGTCAACGCGAAAATTGTTGGTGCTATTCATGTCTGCTCGTCCAACGCCGACCTACTTTCACGCTCCATCTGCGCTGCACGGGGGTCACGAAGCATCGAGGTCGAACTCGATGGGTAGGGACAGTTCTAAACAAACACGTCAGACACTGATCTGATTGGAAGTTTCCACACTGAGAGATTTTTTTTTCGACTCATCAAGGACGCAACATCGGCTCTGACGCCACAAGGAAACTACGTGAGATGGCTAATGGTGACAGAAAGAAGTGCGAGATTGTCGTGAAGAAAATCAAGTTAGTCGCATGCTTACCATTGTTGAATGAACTGACCATTGTGATAGGCAACTTTCCAACGGGCACTTTTCTGAAGACAATCAGAAATGGCTTAATGGCTCGTCTGGAGTTCCAATTTTTGAGGCAAAAATGCAAAGAGACCTTCGACTCGTTGTATGCTTTTGTTTTGTTGGTCGGTGCAAGCGGATGGTAATTTACTGCTGTACAGTACCAAATTGATGTTGTCGCCGATCGTGATGGGGAGGTAAGTTCGAACTAAATATGATTCGTAATCTTGATTTAAATGTTTTTCGCAGGTGGATCGCCAAGGTAATAGTTCTGTTTCATTATCCTTTCAAAGCAAACCTATCATTCCAGTCATCAAGATATATGGTATATATACCCATACGCAACTAAATCACATTTGGGATGCGGTCGGTCAACATCTTGCTGGAAAGGGCAAGCAGTACCAAGATCGGTTAGATTTTATTGTGGCATTTGAACGCGAAAGATTGATCGTTTGCTTTTTTGCAACAGATGCACGTTTCGAAATCGCCCCGTGCACGGCGGTGATATCTACCTCCCGGCCTACTTCCCACCGGAGAGCCTTCAGTACGAAGCGAAAGTAACACCACTTGTCCTCCCTGAAGAAGATATGGAGAAGGTATGTATGAACAATCACATATCTCGGTTACTGTTCACGTGTCTACTAGTTACATTCACTTCTTGTGTACGCAAATTGTTCTATTTCTTTGGGCCTCGTGTGAGGCTGACACTCTTTATAAAGCCTTGACAAATATGTTGCATTCTCTCAAGTGTGTCCATCACCAACTCACTTACCGAACATATTAATATTTTTTGTAGGGACTTTTACATAGTACGGGACCCGGGTGTTCGCCAATGTGATGACCTAAATTAATATACCATGACAGGCTTGATTGCAAACCGAGATGTGCAGCATGTCTTTGAACTTTCGTGTGTAACATTTTCCTTGTCAGACTGTCGGTGGTAATTACTCACATACAGCCCACACGAGCGTAGAATCGCAGAATGTACCACATCGTGCTTTGTTTTAGGGAGAAGCGGTACCGGGTACGATGGATGGTGCAACCTCACGAACAGATCTGGCTCACTCACCACATAGGCAAACGACGACGATGCTCTTCAAGATGCTTGGAATCCAACGTGCGTGGGAACACGAAGGGATTGATATGCCCAAACCTCGGCAAATCTTTGTAACCAAATCTCGTGTTCTGGCAACGAAAGTCGAGGAGTACTTTACGAAGCTACTCAAATCTTCGGCATTGGCTGAGTATTCTCGCGATGATCTCAAAAAGCTGCGGGCTCAGACGGCAGAATTTGGGCTGGTCGACGTCGATGACATAGAACGAGTCGACATCCCACATAAGTATAGTGCGTTGGAAGAGAACCATTTCCCACTGTTCGTGACCTTTGACCAGGTAATCTTCCATTGTAAGTAGTGGTTCTAATAACTTACAATATTTTTATAGCTCGCGAGGATGATTGCTGCGGATGCCCTAGATGGCGATGATCCCGACTCATTACAAGGTGTCGCGAGATTTTTCAAGAAAACGGACGATATGAATGCGCAAGACCTGTTCGTGACATATGAGACCTTCGCTAGAACCTATTGGCCACACTTTCCGCAATCGTTGACGAAGAACCTTGGTGCACAGCTATGTCTCTCATATCCATCAGTTCAGCTAATCAGCCGCTTGCACTATAGAACCTTGACTCGTGTTTTCAGAGTTCATCGGTGCGCAGTCTTGCTCCATCTGGGGTGCGAAATCACTGAACCTGCTCGTAGGTATCATCAAAGGATCTGAGAGATCATTCTCGTGTCCAGGTGGTGTCCTCGACGAGGAAACGTACTGCACCCTATCTGCTCGCTCCAACCCAGTGTTTGCAAACCAAAGGCGAACGCTGTATGCCTTATTTAAAGCATACTGTAGGCTTAGACAGGAACGTTGGCACCATGATGCAGCTGATCGCACCTTTGCGATACTGAAGACGCTCCTGGACGGCACGCCGTTGAAGGGGGAAAAGGTGCAATATATGTATGTCCAATTGTTCATTCGACAAAAAAGTTCACTTTTTCTCAATGTTGTATAACTTAGTTACATCGATGAAGCACAAAATAATTTACTCATCGATGCTCTCTGTACGCATCTCTGTGCTTTTCTGTTTTAGGTCCTTACAGTCTTTCCTAGTGCTGAGACTTATCTGCCGAAATCCCGAAGGACTTTTTTGGGCGGGGGACACCGCACAAACTATCTCAGCAGGAAGCTCTTTCAGGTTCAATGATCTGAAGGCATTTATGTATCGTATCGAGGTAAAGGCCCGTTCATTGTCCAACGAAGCCTAGACTTATTTAGATGATCACCCCACAGCGAGACCAACACACGCATCTCTTGCAGGATCGATCAGTCCATGACCCTATGGAATTCCAACTCGCCATTAATTACCGTTCACATGGGGGTATCGTCAACTGTGCACACTGTCATCGAGCGCATCACCTGTTTTTGGCCCGACACAATAGATGTCCTCCAGCCGAAGCGTGGCATCGTCAACGGTGTCAAGCCGTTATTTTTCCGCGCCTGGGGTCAGGAAGCTGTCAAATACGAACAGTTCTTATTTGGGGAATCGTTCGTCAATGTTATTTCTTATCTTATTCATCTTTAACCTTTCGCCTTAAGGGGGAATCGTATCGACTTTGGGGCCAATCAATGTAAGTGTTTTGTATTCCTAGTTTTCCAATATGTTCACATCAGTCTCCCGAAGGCATCCTTGTGCGAGATCAGAAAGCAGTAGACAAGTTACGGAAGGAAGTCGGGGACATTGGTGTAATCATGTAAACCAATCAATGCTCGTTTTGGCATAGTATGTTCATCATTCTTTTCCCCAGGACACTATACAACAGCAAAGGTCTCGAGTTCAATGACGCGAGTCTCAAGAATGTATCAATTTCATGCAAAGCTGATCGTCGGATGCAGGTTCTTTTGTACAACTTTTTCGAAGACTCTGCCATCGATACCTCACGCTGGAAAGTGTTGCTGAACTATGCTGATGGGGTAGTTGACGGTCGAGACTTGACCACAATGCATGCACCCTCTTTCGAGAGAGACGACTGTCGTTTCGCGGGGGTATGCAGTGAGGTATGGATCAAGACATTAGTTTGGAAACTCTCTCTAATGTTTTGCACAGCTGAAATCACTCTATGTGGGCATCACCCGAGCAAGGAAAAAGTTGTGGATTTTTGACAAGTCCGACAAGTGCGAGCCTATGCGGGTGAAGAAATTTTCACTGCTTTCTTGTATTGACGCACTCACGCCGCATAGGTCATCTGGACTTCGCGCGATCAGGTCGAAAACTACCCTAAGACGAATGTTCCAGTTCCTCACCTTGCTGTGAAATCAGGCCCGGAGGAATGGAAACATTCTGCGAGTGAATTGTTCAAGCACAAGAAGTACCAACAAGCCATGCATTGTTTTTCTCGAGCTTCGCTCCCACGTATGGTGGAAATTTGTGAAGCCTTTCACTTACGAGAAGTGGCTCGCAACCAAGTCGGCGTTTCATCACGAGAGGAACAACGGCGCGCTTTTCGCATTGCTGCAGATGCATTTGTGAAGAGTGCGAGAGATGCCCCGACAGGAAAGGTCAAATTGCAGTATTATCGTAACACTGGAGAGTGTTATGTTCGTGCCGAGGACCATCGAAATGCAGCCAACAGTTATCTTTCTGCTGAAGAACATGCTCTGGCCGCACGTCAGTTCAGGAAAGCTGGGCTTTTCAACGAGACTCTTGATGTCCTCCACACGCATTCCCAAAAAATCTCTTCAGAGACTTCGGACGAACTATACACTGTTTGCCGCCTATTCTATTGCAGCAAGAATGATGGTAGCAGGTAAATGTTCCATAATCTGCATGTGCATTTCGCTGATACCTTTGAGCTAGACCACGTTTGCCGCTCTTTCTGTCATTCGAAGAAGAATTGGAATTTCTTGAGGACTATGACCTCGACTGTGCACGGGCGACTTTGTTGGAGTCTCATGGAAGATGTCTAGATGCGGCTAAGCTTCACCTGGCAGAGAACCGACCGCTTGATGCAATCAGGGACCTGTTGAAAGAGAGGAAGGCACGTGACGCGACCCAGCAAGCCACCGAAATTACGCTGGAAACTTTGTGGCGTCGGTGTTCATTTGCCGTGCTTTCGAAGGATGTAGCAGAAGATCAAGACGTCGTCGAGCTTCTGAAGTTGGCTCATGAATTGCCCATCGAACCCTTGGACTCATTGGACCATGACGAAGTATGGCTCTATTCAGACTACCATGAGGGTCGCTATTCTTACTTGTGGATTGCTCGCAGATATCTATGTTTCAGGCCATCGCCCAGACGGACCTAGCCAGCCTCGAAAAGCTGTCTCAGGTGTTCATCAAGGGAGGGAGGCACGCAGCAGCGTTGCTCGCACTGGATCATTCCTTCGGTCATTTGCCAGCGCTAGATTCTTTTACCCTTTTGGAGATGTCACGGTTTCTGGACAAGTTTCTGGAATATGTCCGCCTAGTTCAATCCATCATATCTCACACCGACCCGCTCAGCGACAGTTCGACGAGGCAACTATTTTGCATCACAGAAATATCCAACACTGAATATGGGATGGCCGTTGGATCCTTCCTCCATAATTCAGCCACGGACCGCAATGGGGCTATGTACCTTCAGCCTTCCATTTCTAAAGGAGAGATGGTCACAGCGCTGCGGAAGTATCTGGCGGAACACCTATGCCAACGAATTGTCGAGGAGAATGAATTATGCTGTGATGCACCGGTTTTCTTGCAGTGCTTGACATTCATTGTCACTGGACAATGTAACCGCGTCAATTGCCCTCAAGAACATGTCAAATTCACAGACCTGGACCCGAAACGATACAATATCCGGATCGGCATTCATCTGCAACAAATTTGCATTCTTCAACTGATGTACTCTGTCGGCCTCGGTCGTGATACGCGGAAAGATGAGTACGTGATGATCTTTACTTGTCTTTCACGTACTTCGCTTACAGCTGTCTAGTGTCTTAGACTGGGTCATTCATGTTTACGAGGCCTTCAATCCCCAATCTTACATACAGGGATCTACCGCTGACCTCAATCTTTCTATGATACCTGGAGCTCACGAAAGCCTACGGGTCATGAAGGACTGGGTGCAGGATTCTCTTTACACCTTGCATTCAGAGGACGACCGCGCAAATTTCTTAACAAACGTCTTGAAATTGACGAGTCTTCTTTTCGCTTTTGATGGACCTAGTGCATTCAAATGTATCAGACGGGCACCCTTTAATGCCTGTCATGCTTTTTTATGTACCAATGATTTCCATCTCAACAGCGATTACAAGTGGCTTACAATGTGATAAATTACGATGTCAGGCGAAAAGTCGAGGAGGTTTTCGAGTCTCTGCAGACAAGAGCCCACCCCTTGTATCGAAAGTAAGTCATCCTGAGCGTTTGCCATTGTTTTATAACTTCACATCCCTCTCAGGTACGCGTACGCCGCACGCCACAATGTCACGGTCAAGGAGTGCTTGAAGGTCATGACAGAGTACGACGTTGAGGCTAAAGTGGTTATCTCAGATCTGGTACAGCTTCTACACAAGCGAAGGGGTTCAGCGCGGACATGCATGAGATTGAAGCGGATCGAGGATATCGAATTCGCGAACCCTTCCGAGATCCCATCTCTATTGGCTTCTTCCCTGGTGGTGGCTCGCTCTGACCTGCGTCCTGATGCTCCAAGCTTCGTTCCCCGACTCTCAAAAATTGAAAAAGCTGAGGACGAGGAAAAGGTTCAGCCAGAGGAGCCTGAAGAGGAGCCACTGGACGATGTTCGTGAAGAGCCGCAGGAACTCCCACCAGTCGAAGACGAACCTGTCCTGACACGTGAGCACGAACCCACGGAGGAGGAGATTAGAGCAGCAATCAAGATACATTCTAAATACCGCGGGTATCGCAAACGCCACGAAGCGCTGTCACGTGCCTTTGGCAAAGGGTTGAAAGCGCAAAGGAATGCAATCTTCATTGCATGTCTGAAGAATGTTTTTGGCTGGGGGAAAACTCCATACCGGACGCTATATCTCTGGGCATTGCCGCATCTCATCGTGTGCCTTGACAAAGCAATTACTTTTGCTCACGAGTCCAAGAGCAAGGCAAAAGGTCTTTTATTAAAAGAGAGTCACGAGCGTCTCGAAGAACTGGGCAAACAGACGAATGAAATAAAGTGAGTTCAATTGTTAGAGAATGAAGGCCACCTTTTCGATCACGATTGGGCAGTGTTCTACTCAAGAATGGTCGCAACTTGCGCAAGAGGAGACGCGGCCATGCACCGCGAGAAAGAAAAGGCTGCCGCATTGAAACAGGCAGTTATGGATGTCAAAGCTATCGTTCATGGGCTTCCTCACCATGAAATTTCCAAAGAGATTCAGGCCGAATTTGATAAGGCTTACCAACTGGTCATGGTGGAGAAGCAATGTGTTGCCAAACCGGAGAAACCGACACTGAACACAGAAGATTTGGGGGAATACTGAGGATTTCTGTTGTACTGTATAATAGTCACGAGTGGAAGGTCATTTGAAGTGAACTTAGGACCAATGTTGCAGCAGCAGCCACACTTTGAACCTGTACCGTGAGAGAGCAACCAAAACAACCCAAATAAGAACAACTTCAACTATACGAATATATAACTGCAACTTGGTTGCCTCGTACTGTACCTTGTAGTAGACGCCTGACAGAGGATAATAACGAAGAGAGCATATTCAAGGCCATTGGGATCGAAATATTTATTCGAAAATTTGAGCGAATGAGCAACTGAAGCGTCGTCAAATAAAGTTTCACGCTGACTCTTGACCCTTTACTACTACGACGATGGGCAAGCCGACACGACTTTCGCCCCGAACACCACGTACATTCGACCCACACGATGCCAGTCGCGTCAAACACACCCGCATCGGCGTATGGGACCTCTACGAGGAGGAGCACTCGGAAATCCCTGTTCCTGGCGTTTCGCGTCTCGAAGTCATCGCACGGATGTTCCAGGACCTCCCATATGTCTGGAGAATGCTCAAAGACGTCTGCAGCATTCGGCATTGCTTGCTTCTGCTGTCCTTTCAAGTTGTGCTCGAGGTTGCAGCCTCTCTCATGCCCGCAATCTCCCTCTGGTCAGTCTCGCTCTCTCGACGCGTTTTTCCCTGTTCACGTCCTTCCCAGGTACTATGGTCAGCTTATCTTGCTGGTACGTCCCACTTCTTGTCTACTCGGACGCGTTATTCGACGTTGCACAGGTCGAAACCGCGGTCGAGAAGCGCACCATCGACACGGATGTCCTAGTCCACGCTGCCGTGGGGCGTGTCGCCTGCACAATAACCGAGCGCCTCCTGCATTACTTCAAGTCTCACATATCCTACCCCCTGAATCTCACAATCAAACGGTTTTATGCCACCCACACATTCCATGCCTTGGCACGGCTCGACATACCCACCTTCGAGGATCCCATTGTCCAACGCCAATCTGAGAGCGTCCGGTCCACGTCTTGGACATCCAGTGTAGCATTGGACACAATTCAAAAGACATTGAATGTCTTAACCATCACTATCCGTCTATTCTCACAAGTGTTTGTCCTCATCAGTGTACTGCGTCATCAGCGAGATGGTACGCTACTCGCACTGCTCAGTTTCTCCGAATTGCTATTCCAATGGTTCAACGGAGTGCATTCTCAGTTCACTCCATTAGGTACTTGGCTTTTCGTCCTCCGTGGTCTTGTTCTCATGCCTTACTGTGATCAGTGTGAGCCGCGACGACCAAAGACAAAGATTATATTCGTATGCAGGGCTACAAACATCTCGTGGACAACCCTGTACATCGCAAAGAGCTTGTGTCTGGCAGCCTCGGCGAGCACTTGACAAAATGTATGCGTTCTCACGTGATAATCTGGCAAGCATTACAATTAATCGCCCGCAGTATTCAAGGAAGCTGCCAATCGTGTCGGGGATAACGCAGGCGACTTTCTTGAGCTGAGGCGGGCCTTCACCTTTCGCGATCGCTTGACATTGACGTCCATTCTTCGTGAACCAATGCGCGAACTGCCTCAGGTTCGTGTACGGATCCTTGTCCCGCAAAAGCGGTCAGCTAAACACAGACTCTAGATCGTGTTCGCCATGAGGGCAATTCAGTATCCTGAATCAATACCCGTCTCAATTGCCTCCTTCGCACTCATAAATAACACAGCCACCACGTTTAACTCGACGCTCTTTGCTCTCCTTGGAGGATCGTTTTCTCTCGCTGACCAGTTTGCGAGCGTGCGGAAGCTATATGAGATCTCAAATATCCGAAATAGAGTTGTCGACGGAAATATACCTTTCCTTGGAAATAAACAGGACCTCTGCCACGGAGTCTCTTTTGAATTTAGGCAAGCATAGGTGTGCTGTATCAACGCACTAACCTAACGTGTTCTCAGAAACGTATCCTTCCGATACCCGAGTTCAGAACAATACGCACTCCATAATGTCTCATTCAAGATCGGAGGTGGGCAGCTTTGTGTAAGCTATTTCATGCAAGAACATGTATTGTCACTCATCCGGCGTTTGGCGGTTGTTGCAGGTCATTGTTGGCGCAAACGGCTCAGGGAAGAGCACGATTTTGAAACTAATCTCACGCATATATGACCCTACCGAGGGTACGATTTTTATTGACGATCGGGACCTCAAGACACTTAAGCTTGCTGATCTACGCCGTGTTATGTCAATCATCTTCCAGGATTATACTCACTTCCCGTTGTCGGTCAGTTTCCAGTTCACCATTTTGTCAGAACATAGCGTGACTCCATAGCCTCTTTAGATTAAAGAAAACATAGCTCTGGGAAACCCCGACCTCGCACCAGACGACGACAAGATATGAGAAGCAGCCCGTCTAGGCGGCGCCGAGGAGTTCATTGGCGAACTCCCAGAGGGATTTGATACCTACCTCGACCCACCCGTGAGGGATTACTACTCCGCCCTGCCCGAAGGCACCACTACGCTCTTTGGACGCCGATTGGGCTACAACAATGTTCGTGGCGCTGGCTCCATGCGTGAAATCGAGCCGTCGATGTTGAGTGGGGGGCAGATGCAGCGGCTGGCCGTGTACGTCTAGTCACTTTGACATGCAAACAAACCGCGGTGCTGAAATGCTCGCTCTCGCCTATTCCCTGCTGTCTACTGTGCGCATTAGATCGCGGACGTTTATGCGTTCGCTGATATCAGAAACGGAGTCCTCTGTTGGCCTTTTGTTGTTTGACGAGCCGAGTGCATCACTCGACCCAACCGCAGAGCATGGTACGTCACCTCAATTCACCTGCTCCGCCGACTGGGTTATTTACCTTCTATCACACCCCCCAGATTTGTTTGAGAGACTGCTTACCCTACCGTGGATGAGTACCTTCAGGACGTGATGATCGTTCCTGCCTCGCTTGCTGACGGATGGCCGGTGGGCGTTAGCGTCGTGGGGCAGTGGGGGATGGATGAGCTGGTGTTGCAGGTCGGGCGTGCGGTCGAGGGCGTACGATACTATGGAGACTCCGCGTAAGTAAGTACATAAGTACAGTACTTAGCGGTACTACATAGGAAGATATTCCGTTCGTCGTTCAAAGGGCAGAAGTCGACCTCAAGAATGTGTCCTGCCTTGAATCTAGATTTGGCCGACTATGGCCTTCTCTACTACCAGAGACGACGCTATCTATCTCGTTCAACTCGCACTCGCTCACGGCAACAAAGTCGGACGACGCCTCGGAACTTCTCGCGCGCCTCTTGTCGAGCAGCTTTGACGTGGATGCGCTTTCTGATTTCGACCTGATGACCGGTCCAACGGGATGCGAGTACCCTCCTCTCCTTACCAACGCTTCCGATCCCTCGCAGAGTCCTCGTCCTTGACTACGACCTCCACCACCCGCTCTTCCCCGCGGTCGCGCCTGAACAACCGAGTTTGAACCTGCACTACGCATCCGCGCTGTACGACCTCGCAGACCGCTCTCTGACAACCTTGGTCTGTTCGTGGGTGTGCACTGGGGGATAGAGACTGCCCGTGCAGATTCCAGAACCTGGCGTGGTGGATATACCTTTCTTCTCTCTGGCGACCCTCCCCACACAGGCCTACCCGCACCAGACCCCGTTTCACGTCTGTCACCACCTGCCGAACCGGCCGAGCATGTAGGCGTTCTTCTCTCTCTCTCTTTCTTTTATCCTGACCCGTGTGCAGCAACCACCAGTAGCTCGCCCTCCCGTCATTCGACATCAGTCGTTCCCGCAAGACGTCCAGTCTGCCCCCGCCCAAAATGCGTCGACTCCCAGCATTGTGAGTTCGCTCCAAAAGGTCCATGGTCTCAGCCGAAAGAAGCTCTACGGTGCCCATCCCCCCAGACAACCTTTTGTCCGCGAAGAGCGCGTGCACTAAATACAAGACTACCCCCTTGTCCATTCCAGTAGGTTCTCCCACTGAAGACCCCCGTGCCGTCGGAAAGACAAAGGTAGAACGCGGTCGACGTGCTGACAGACTACCGCATATCGGAGACGCGTCCAACTCTTCTTCTCCCGGACGAAGGAGTCCATGAAGCCGTGTCTCTTCCGACGTCGTCTCCACCCCATCCTCGCCCACCGCCTCCCATTCTTCCCATCATACCACTTCCCCCACCGTTCCAGTATACCCGGACCCTGCATGTTACCCTGCCAGTCCCCCGGCAACATCAGCAACCGGTTTTTCGCCCACCATGATGTCACCTCCGCTCATACCCGAAGCGAGCTTTTCTTCTCCCCTTCACGATCCATCTGGAGGCTACTTTTCCATGTCACCGCCGTTCCAACCATCGCTGTCTATTGGTATACCCGTTCCCTCGCAAGGATCTCCTTGGACGCCCATGTCCAAACTGCCCAAGTCGCCAGGGACGGCTTCTTCTGCGAGACGCGATTCCCAGGAATTCGCACTCAGTGCCATGTCGAGCAAATACAGACTGGACAACTCAGATCCTCGTCCCCCTCCAAGCAAGAATCCGTACAAGGCCAAGGACGCGGGTGACGTCCCCTTCATTTTTTCGGCCAAACTTGAGGCGGCACGCAGCGAAACGCAAGGCCGCTTTGCAATCTACGTCGCCCGCTCCGCCGAGTCATAATTTCTCGGCGTTTACGTCAGGTTACACCATCGCTGAGGATGCACGTACGTCTGATCGTTCTTTGATACTTATCTAAGACGAACCTTGATTTTTTTTTGTTTTGGTTGGTTGGTTGGGACGCCATGATCCGTTGATCCTTCCGTGGATTAGATGCGACGTCGCAAGCACCGGCGCTAGTGCCACTACCACCGCTGTCATTTGGATACGAACATGCGATGCGAGAAGACGCAGCGGCGCGTGCAGGACTGTCGGTCAACAACGAACAAGTCCATCCTCATCCTCATCAACGTCATCATCTCGTGAACGGCGGCGATGGACGCGTGGTCTCGCTCGTGAGCACGCTGCATGCGCTCCTCCAGGACGACGAGCAATACCGTCATCCCCACACTAGTACTAGATCTCAACGTTGATTGGCGACGGCGGAGCGAAGTCGTTGTTGGACGATCCCTGGGGTACTCGGGATACTCGACAAGCTAGTTATCGTGCAGACCAGAAGTATCTCAGCGGTTGGACGGACTACAGAAAGACCAGGTTCGTGCCGCTTACTCTCTCTCTTTTCTATTTCCCGACCTACGACGGCTTTGTCTAGCTTTTTCTCAAAACAGATCATCGAAGTTCGCAAAGAGATATTTGAATCAGAACAGGGCAAGGGTAATTAGAAGGCCCCACCGCGGCAACCAGTGTGGCACAAGCACATATACGAAAACCGATAGACACAGAATATACCGTGTGCGACCCCTCTAGCGAAGCCAGAATTTGTCTCGAGCCACGATCCTGTCAGGACCATCGACGCCCATCCACCGGCTCATCCTGCGTATGGTTCCCTCGGTACTCCCATCCCCGCTTCGTCTCATACCCCCATCCCACACCCCTCATCCCGTTCTACGAACCGTCAACTCGCAGGAGCGCAAGTTCGTTTGATGCGGCCATGAAGCATTGTGATGGCGAGGTTATCCAGGTCAGTGCTGATACTTCCTCGGTGGAGAGACCCTGCATCTTTGTGTAAGTCGTTCGTCGTATCTTTGCTACTCGGATTACGTGACTAACTGCTGTGCCACGACACATGAATCTACTCAACAATATCCCCGCAACAATCTTATGTAAACTTCCATAACCCGTTGATCCCTGTCTGGCATCTCATTCACCAAGTATCCGTGCCACTTCCCCCCCTCTTCTCCTTTCGCGGGGGCGGGCCGGAGCCGCCGCAAGCCTTATCCTGTCCACGATTAGAGACTCGAACAAAATGGACGAAGTCGATGACATGGGAACAAGACCATTCGTTCGAAGTCTGATGGGAGCGACTCTTCAACTCTGTTCTCTGAGGACATTGGCCGCTCAGGTTGAAGACGTCGAGGTGTGGACGCTGATCCCCGTCTTTCCAGAACTTTGCGGCGATCAACGATCATCATCGTACACGGAGTCGCAGTAAGTAGGGATAGGTGGTCAAGTTTGATTCAAGGTCAAGGTCGACAACGAGTTCTTTCTATTCTTGGGTCCCCGCGTCACATAAATTCAGCATTCTTACTGCCAAGGTCGGTTCCAATCATTTATGGTGGGGATGAAATTGAGGAGAAGCTTGCAAAGAGAAGGAGTACTGCCAAAGTCCGTTATGGGCTGACGGCCTCCATCAATAGCCAAGGTAGGCTGCAGTCGGTTTTCCAATGTTAGCTTAGAGTGGCTGACTATTCCGTGCGCCACGACAGAACGGGAGCTGTCGCCTTCGAGTAAAGTCGTCGATGCCTATCCACGTCCCCCTACTTTCAGACGAGTTCAAGACGGTGGTAAACGTCGTTCTATCGACGCTGCTCTTCT
>JBBPPD010000046.1:0-29119 GCA_038091795.1 Leccinum olivaceoglutinosum | reverse complement strand
ACATACATGATGAGCAGCAAAGTCCGAGTCGATTAGATGGTCGTCAAGTCAAGCGCAGCAAGCTGCAACAGTCGGTCTCGCGCATCCGTCGCGACGTCATCCGACACGTCTTCGAGATTAACGATCACCCTGCGAAACAAATCCGAGACGTTGGACATATTGAGTACCATCAGGTTTTTCCAAATAGTATCCGCCCGTCTGTCCCTCCTGTTGGCAAGGAATTCAAGAGAAGTCAGAAACTGTTCAAGTAATTCAGTATTATTCTTGAAAGCGAGGGAGCACAACCTACGACGCTGCATCCGAAGTTGACCAAGCCCATGTCCAATCGACGAAGTGGTTCTAGGTAGGACAGCCTATTGGGGCCCTTCACTTCGTTGAAAACGCCGAAGAAGTCCTCGGCGTTGTAAGATAGGAACGCCCAGCGAAGGAAGATGTCCGGATAAGGACTGTTGAAGTATAAAGGCTGTGTGATCCAGTGCCAGTGAGCCGACTTAGTGAATGTCAGAGTGAATAGAAATTTACCCGTTCATCGGCGAACTTCCCTGGGAGCTTCTCGTACGTGTGAAAGATTGGGTATCCTTCATTACCGCCTTTCCATGCAACCGAATGACGGGCCCAATCCATACTGTCCCCGGACGTGTGAATTTGTAGTCGACCGACGAGGATATTGTTGCTGGCAACCGCCAACCTGCTGATTAGTTGGGACGGGATATCGGCGATTAGCTAGATAAAAGGAGTCAGTATATTATACTAACGTGCGATGGAAATAATATACAAAAGTAACTATTCCTTCGGTAAATTGTTTGTCGTCGAGCAGCGTGACAGCGTTGACGATCTTGTTCTTAGTTTGAAGCCGAATGGGGACTGATGCGGCGGGTTAGATAGATATGGGCTCGCCGTGCTATGTGCTTACCTTCTTCAAATACTACGCCTTTCTGGATGTACTCGCAGTACAATCGGTCTAGTTCCCGATGCCAGAAAACGGGTGAGCGAGGCCGAAGCTGCTCCACGGCTAGGTGTTTCCACGCGATGGCGCACAGGTGTCCGGACAACTGTTTCCAGTTGTGGCACCCCGCCGCTTCGAGAACACGGAGAAAAGGTACTGTAAAAGCGAAGACGCATAAATAATCAACATACAGATGAAAACGAGACGTACTCTGTCGTCCGTGGAAGAACGCGATCGCGCTGTCTAACGAGCGTTGCAGGTCTTCGACTTCATTTTGAGGTGCGTTTTGGGGCGTTGGTACATTGTTGTTGTTTGAGCCTGAGCTCCCGGAGACAGGGGCGTTTGGATTCGTTGGCGAGGTCGTATCAGCTGGGAAGTTGAAGTCGAAATGATGAGCGATTATGTACGCCAGAGAATCCCCCTCAGCGCCGTGATGCGAGGTTGCTTGAGGGTATTCGAATGGAACTGATGAAGGTTGAGTTGGATCCAAGGGCGGTGCGAGGTAGAGGCCGGTGGTGTCTAACGTCGGGCTGTTTTGAAGCAGGATCGCCAATGTCTTCGGGCTGTATCCCTGGAGGTTTTGCAAGAGGGAACTGAAGACGATATTCTGGTCGTTGGGAGCCGATTCATTGTTGGGAGAGTGGGATTCCGAACCGGCCATGGCCAGTGGTTGGAAGGGGGAAAATGGCGTACTCAGCGACCTGACAGCGGAGCGTTAATGAACCCGCTGTCAAGACCTGAGCTAGTATCCGCCAGCCGGTTTGGGAAAATTGGGAATGATCTGAACTCTTCAATATTCTTCCCAACCGGGCCGTGTGAGGTAATCTAGCTCGACGGTTCAGGGAAATTATCGAGGGCTTCTAGCATTGCCCTCGATATTTTTCCTGAACGGTGTGCCCGACGCTGAACGGCGATTTGAATGCGCAAGCGAAATGAAAGTTAGCCGAGGATCGAGGGCCTATTCCTTTTTCGTGCAAACGAGCTCAAATATTGTTATCACTCGGGTACCTGATATTTTACTCCAATCAGAAGCTACGACCTTATCAATTACTACTATATTCGCGGTTCTGGATCAGCGGCCCATCTGTTTCCCATGAGGCGATACTATATATGGGGTTAATCTACAGGGGATTACCCAAATTGTCTATCTCCACACGTTGGCTAGCTGAGTTTCATATTTCACAGTATAAGTACCCAAACTGTTTCACCGAGACCACAGAGATGGCTTTGATGAAACGTCCTCGTTCGGAACAAGCTGTGTTTGATATGGATAAGTAAGCCGAACTCGCTGCAGTTCCCGTCACCTGTCCCACCTGCCTCCACTTCGTCAGATGTTAACCGAGTCCACCATGCTCATTCAAACGGTTCCCATTTCCCCGGCATCATGCTGCCGCTCCATGCAACTGCGCCCTGTCCCCCGCAAGGCTCAAGTTCCGTTACCTAAAGATAATATAGAAACATCGACATCGACATCATGTTGTCCAGACCATCCTCCCCGAAACCATACATCCCAATCGGTATGCTCCTTGACTCTGCTAGTCCTGATGAGTCTGCAACCTTTAATTTCGCAGCCAACTCCACCGGACGGACCTCTCTCACACCAGGAGATGACCGAGCGCTGGTGCCAGACACTGGCAAAGAGGGAAGCCGCAAGACGAACGTTTGAAGCAGTACAGGAGGAATTCAACGACTATGCGAGCGACATCATTGACATCATCGGCCAATCAACTTATTCGCATTTCCTGGCCTTGTATCTCTCCGCTCTGACTACCCATACTCGCCAATGTAGGTTGCATCAATATTGTGATAGATTTGCGAGTTCCTCACATTAATACCAGATCATCAAGTCGATTCACAAGTCGCATAAGCGCCGGCCTGTGCTCAGATTGAGTACCAATTGTTTCTGATCTTTTTGTGAGGAAATTTGTACCAGCCAGAGCGACGTCACGTTTTTTTTTTTTTTTTTTTTTTTTTTTTCCCTCCTTCCACGTATGCGTATCTGTTATTTAACTCAACTATGTACGGCGTAACGATGTTCTCAGTGTACACTTAGCATGTACTTTCAAAACAAATTCGTGTAGCGGTGTTATGTAAATCGTAAATCTTTGGTATGATTACCCGTTTGCCCTATGCCAGCACTGCCGCACTGTAAAATTGTGTCTTTTACGACGCAAGTGATTACATGCCATTTACATACACATACACAGTGACATGAAGAATAGACGGTCTCCACTGCAAAAAGAAGTTCGACTAATTTACGGCGTCTGAGACGCTGAGGCCCTTCCGTTTACCTTTCATGGTGAAACCTATACTACTGACGATGAACGCCTCACTGCCGTCCAGGAGGGAGAGTAATTTCGGGAGAGCTGTGCGCACACAACCCGCTCCGTAGCACACGCCCTTCAACTTGTCGTGATAGGCATAAGATCCAAGCAGACTGTTGCTCGTGTCGAATGCCATCCTGTGGTTGTGATGGTTGTGACAGATTGATCAGAGCTGACGCCGGTAGTAGTGAGGATCGTGAATGGAGTTTCAATGAGTCGGCGGTTGAACGTTGAACATTGAACATTTGATCTCTGAGTGAACGTTCGCTGGAACTCCAGTAATAGATACTAAGCTTGTTTATTATACAACTTGGGTCTGGATGTCCTGGATTCCCCGGAACGATCCCCCTTACGGAGCCTAAGACGATGGATTTATCTCGTTTTCTGCAAGGGTTCGTCGCGATGTACCGGGTTGTTGATAATCCCATCCACTGTATCATTATTGAAAGACAAAACGCCTCGTCATTGTTCCTGAGAGGGCCTGAGTCGACACGACAGGTACGCCAGGCTCGATCCTCGCTGAGCCACACGATCGTCCATCCCTCTAGATTTGGGTGACCTGGCAACTGAATATCAGCATAGTGGAGAAGCCTGGGTCACTGGTACCGGATTAAACAACGCCTCGATCAGCTTATCGGTCTCCCGCGGGTCATTGATTGTCGGTAAGTTGGGCACGTCTACCAGTTGTCGATGGGGTTTGCTCGTCTTTCTCGTCGTGTATTCACTACCATTAGCACCGTGGGCGGGATGCCGCGACTCGTGTGACCCAGCGGACTCCAAGACGATAGAAGAGACGTCCGAGCCTGACCTCCCACACCGGTGCCGACGCGCTCCTCGCCATCGAATGACGATTCGGACGAGTCGTGCGTATAGAGATCCGACGCACGCGACGGGTTCGATAAATATCCAACGACTCGAAGAAGCCAGCGACAACGGACAGGATCTCGTCCTTGCCAGTTAGCGGTAGGTCGACATACGTTGTTTCGCCGGCCGTGTGTTGGACGTGGATCTTCAGCTATGCAATACAAATATGTGAGCAGCGTCGAAATGTGCAAGGAGGGAAGGAAACGGACCTTGAGCGTCGCATTGGTCTTGCTCTGGCGCAGGAGATAGAAGCGGGTAACGACGCCGGCATCGACGTGCTGTGCGAGGTTAAAGTGAACGGCTCTAAGGCGTGGGTTCCGGGGTGCATCTGGGTCGCCGGATGTCTTGGTACAAGATCAGTGAGCACGTCAGACGCTAGAGGAAGGAGAAGTACCTGCATGACGACGAACTTAGCCAGACAGTCTCCGAGGTCGCCATTGTTCCTGGCAATGCTCATCTGGAGGACAAGTGTGAGGCTCTGTTCCCATACGACGCTGCGTTCCCTGCGTCGGACGAAGGGGGTGATGCTCTTGGCGGGGGAGTAGTGGTCATTGACTGGCACCTTCGAGCTAGGTGCGGGGTCGACAAGGGTCTTAGCGGTATTGTCAACTTGCCATGACCAGTCTGCGGAGAGGTAGCCGGGAGGGGTTGTGTGGGAAGCGCCCGTTGATGCCGCGGGTGAGGATGAGGAGAGGGACATGTTGCTCGCTACGGACGCAGTGCGCGCGCGACAAGTGGGGGCGAGGGATGGGCAGGGGATGGGTGCGCGTCGTGACATGGTCGTTGGCAGAGTACGGAGAAGGTGGAAACATCATGGGATGTGCTCAGCGGGGGTGATCATCATGTTGAAGATTCGGAAGTGTTGTCGCCTAATTACGTAAAACCTAAGTTAGTAATCCACGTCTGACAAATCCCGCATATTTATGTCTCCTTGTGTTTCAATTTGCATAAGGGGGCGGCTCCGTATTGCATAGCATGGGCCGCTACGGTGAGGCGTTCAGTGCATTCGAGAAGATGATACAGTCGATCGTGGAGAATTCGGCGGACCAACGAGTTTGCGGTGAGCCCGTTGGATCCAACCCGCATAAAAATACAGATTTATGTCGTTTTTATACCAGAGTTTCGAAGTCGATCGCCACGACTCCACTCTTCCGCCGAAAGGTCGTCGTGACGACATCCATAACCTATGATTCCGTGTGTTCATTTGCACGACCACTGGTCGTCTCTACGAAAGCACAACAAGCAGCAGCGTTTGAATAACTCCTAATCTTCGACGAACTACGGTCTGCAATGACTGCCCATGATCGTCTCGAACTACACCCATCAAACAAGAAGAGAAATTCTATCAATATGTCATGTTCTCGCACAAGTGGTAGCCTGCCAAGCCCATATTCCGTATGGTCGAGGACATCTCGATCTATGGACTACTTGAATCCCTCATGGTCAATCATCTCCTCAGTGTCCTCTTGGAGTCGCAGCAAGAAGGCGATATGCGGAAAAGTATATGGCTCGTGGTAATACGAGCGAAATGTGTCTACGCATAAGGGCATGGGATCGCGGAAGGTCGAGACCGGCACAGCGATAAAGAAGCGGTAGTGAATCACGAAAAGCCAAATCGACGAAAGGGGCCAAGAAGAGCACAAGACGCGGCAGGAAATGATGGGCGAGTGGCTGCTTGGTCAGGGGAGATCGACGTCTCGGCTCCTCCTTTGGCCGTGATGGTGGATGACTGTCCTCTTCGTTTGCTGTGCCGCCCACCGTATCGCAGCTCGTACCGATTGTGGAGAGCGAGATTTTTTGGTCCTCCTCTTTCCCCTGCACGACAAGGACGGAACAACAAGAAGACGGCAGAACGTTTCCGCGCCAGAGATGACGATGTCTCGACGGACAAGCCAAACCCGCGATCGTTTGGGTTCGCCCTCATTTCGTCGTTGAGAGGGTCTGGATCTGGTGGCAATGTGTCGCCGTCGCCAAAGCTGTCTTTGCGACGGTCGTCATCTATTGATGTCCCCACTCAACAACCACCGAAGACGACGACGATAGGCAAGGGGGCAAGTCGATGCCACGGATGCCGAGCGCTATCGAGGTTACTCGACCCTCACCTTCGCCAATATCACCGTCATCTCCCCCTCCTCCGGAGCCAAACTCAGAGCCTGTATGAATAGTACAACAAGGCGGTCTATCTCCTGGGCATGAGTGTCTTCCGCGATGGCCGTCCAAGCTTCCGATTGTGGACCCCGAGGTCAAGTACGACGTGCGGTCGGCGCGTGGCGGGAGGGATGGGAGGGTGACACAGATGGCGTCGTTGTGGGCTGTCAAGGTGAACGCTGTGATTGCGAACGCGAACACCCAGTGTCAATGTCAGACTCTAGGTCGACGTCGACGCTATACCAAAGCCCAGGACGAGGAAGGAGAAGAAAGGCATTACTTCGCATGCATGCCAGGCTGACTCCTGTGTCTACGCCGACGCCTCTCAAGAAGCCCGCGTTATCGATGTTGCCGACGTCGGCTGGAGTAAGGAGACCACCGGCGATGTCAAACGCACTCAAGTCAGGGTCTCCATTGCCCACACGCGTTGGACCACCCAAGGACCACCCTTGACAGTCAATTGTCATCCCATCCGCGCTGGTACTAGCGACGGATTCATTGCTGTCCACAACTCTATTGTCACCAACGCCGCTGCCATCAGGCAAGATCTGCAGAGACACGGGTACAAGTTCGAGTCGGACACTGACACCAAAGCGGCTGTCGCTATCCTCGCAATACGTCTGGGACTCGCAGCCGGACAAACGCACTCTACGAGACGAGATCACCAAAGCCGACGACAGGTATTCTTCCAATACACCTTAGTACTTCATTGCGAGCAGGCTCGTGCACGCTCATCAACCCATCGCAATCTATCGCACATTCACCGTCGACTTGAAACCAGTGAAGGTCGACCGTCGTCGCTCAGAACGTGGATCAGAGTCAACACGTACGTCGATGAGTTGCCAGTGCACCGTCCTCGTCTCATCCGATTTTGCAGGATTAAAAACACTCTCCACGCCATGGAATTGAACTCGTATCTCACCAGCGACGACGAAGAGGGCCAGCTCAACAACTCGGTGCCAAGGATGGGCACAGCGCTCCTCACCTCCGCTAAAGCCAACCCGTCCCAGTTCCCTCAGCCAGCGCCGGCACGACGATAATGATCGTCCCCTGCGTCACCCTCACGTGCCTCGACCCACTGGCAAACGACGCACGCTCAGACGACCATCTAGCTCGGAGAACGCCCATAATACTCTGCACCGCCCCTACCAGAGACGCCTGGACCGCCTAGAGCGCCGGTGCCAACAACCGACGTCAACTTTGACTTGCTGCGCTCGTCGCGCTCGTCTCAGATATCTTGGGCGCTTCCAACTCAGCGAACAGGACGCACACGCGCAGTTCGTGTCTCCCCAGAGCTATCTCGACTGGATTCACTGGATACAGGAGAAACGAGGGCACAAGCACGTGCACGTGCTCGTCAGACCGACGACAACCAAACAGAGGCACAAGCACGAGTGCACGGAGGAGAAGGATGAGGACGAGGACACGCAGATGAACTCGTCGAGACAACACTCGCGTGCGCTCGCGGCACAGACCTAGGAGCAATGTGCATGCGGTGTTCAGGGCGATGTATTGTGGGAATGCCTATCCTTCCCCCTACGCGTACCAAGATGAGCACGAGGGCTTGACGGAACGGGCGGCTGGACCCCCGTAGTCTCGCCAAGAGCATCCGTTCCGACGACTCGCACTCTGTACCGACGATGATCACCAGACAAACAGTTCCTTGGTGGAAAGGACGAAAGCGTCCTCGTCCGGCGTTTTCCGCACTCGCCTGGAAAGGCTCCCTCCCCTCCTCCCCCCCTCCTCTCTCTCTGGCGTATCGGTTGGGAGTACTGCCTTTTCAGGCAGCCTCGACCTGTCACTACATCTGTCAACCGACACCCATCAGCGATCGTCAACAACCAACGTGTGATCAGCCAATGTCGCCCTCTGCAACAACAGCCTGCCGCGTCCATCCTGCACCCGGACACAGACCCTCCGTCTCCCTCGCACCAAACCTGTCCACCATCCCCTCCTCGGCCCTCGTTACGTCCTCGACGACTTCCTCTTTCATTTTACCCTCCATCGATCGATCTGGAACGCTTGCCAACCCCTCCGATGTCGCCGCATACCCTGCAAACCAAGACGCCAGCCTCTCCGACGTGGCCACATCCAACTGGATCCCATCTCTCCGTTCCATATCCTCCATGCGGGGTCTCCTTCTCGCCGAAACCGGCGGCGCCATGGTTCAGCTCGACATCCACGCACAGCCAGGCGCCTCAGGGTACCACGTCGGACAGAGGATCGACCAAGGTCGTCTTTTCCCAGGTGGAAGCTCTCTTCCGACCGCTGAAAGCCTGCCGGTTGAGCCCGGCAAGGAAATATGGCGCGAGGACATCCAGGATAAAGTTGGTCGGAGAGTACCTGGATGAGTCGGAAAGGCACGATCAAAGGCAAAGACAGCTTTTCCTTTCCTCTTAGAACCTTATCCTTGTAAACAAATGAATCATTTGCTTTGAAATTAGCCTTCCCAACTTGACCGTCAGATATGATGCAGTGGCTATTTGCCAACGAAATGGTCACCATGCTGTTGTACATTAGACTGTCGATGTTGTTGAGTGGGACTCTGACAGAGTTGACAGGAAGGTTCATCGCGGGTCCAGGGGTGCCCGTAGGGCTGTGTATTCTGTTTCTTATTCGCCGTTCCATCCAACACTCATCGCATTATTCCTGAACGAGTCAACGTGACACGCTTATGGTTCAAGTTTCCGGTGAGTTACATACGCAGCGCAAGAACGTCCTCGCCAACCCGAGACGATCTTTAGCATAAAAAACGGTCTCCCGGAGGATCGCAAGTCTCTCAAGCTTCCGCGCACAACTAAGACGAATCACAATCGCTTCTACCACGAACTCGGTCCAGTCTGGCGATGAGTGCATGACACGCGCCAGGCTCGAGTGCCAGAGTATCAACCACACGGTGTTGGTAGGAAACGGCTAGGATCTCTTGGCATCATGTAAGTCCTCTGAGACGCATGACATACGGTACTAATTGCGTATTGTAGTCCGGACGCCTGTTTTCACCAGCCCCGCAAACTGCTCTAGGTCAAGCGCATGTGCGTCAACATCAGGGGAAGACACTCATTTCGATGGTTACTCTTCCTTCTCGGAGGGACCGTTGTCCAGCATCGATCTCTCACAACTGAATGCACTGCTTTCGAGCACTTTTTAATCGTCCTTCAATAACTTCTACCTCCTCTTTTCGCTTACAGGCGAGCGATTCATACCCCTCCTCAGTCTCCGACATGTCCGTCGCAGACCCGCGCAAGGGAAAGAGCTCCCTCAGCTTTTTCAGTGACATCATCATGAAAAAACGTTCCCGTTCCAAGCTCGCATCCTCGGATTCGATCAACGACAGCATCTCCAGCATCTCCACTTTCACACCGAACCCTTCGCAGCTCTCCGTTAACACGTCCATGTCCCTTTTCCACCACGAACCAGACCCTCCACCTCCCGTTCCATAGATTCCCTTCAGAAAGGAAAAGGAACGGACACAAAAAAGATCTCGCCTCAACAAGGCCCCCCTGTACCCCCCAAAGACGACGAACCTCTCATTACAATCGACACCGACTTTTCGCACATGGAGGACATCATCGACATGAACATCATCTCTACCTCTTTTGGTACACGTCCCAGCGCCTCCTCCAGCCTCCCCACCCGTTCGAGTACCTCATCCTCCAGCACTTTAACTCACAGTCTCGACACACTTACCCCTCCCTCCCCCTCCTCTTCCACCGTATTCACCGATCCCTTCTCTCCCTCCTCCATCTCCTCGAAGCGCAGACACGGACACGAGCGCAAGATCTCCCCAAAGACCATCATGCCCGCACTCGACCCAGATCCAAACCCCGAGCAAGCAGTCGACCGCGAGTGGACCGCACCCGAGAGCTGGGCAATCGAAAAGGAGGGCACAGACGGTGCAGCAGAAGGCACAAACTACAGTTCAGACGAAAGTATACTCGGTAACAACTCGCGCTCACCCGACGACTCGCCACCGATATCGCAACTAAGAAACGCATGCGCAGAAAAACACATTATCCTCACAAACCCTCCTCCGCTAGCTCAAGCAAGTTCGTCCTCGTGCGCACATATCGTGCCAACGGCTCGTATCACGTCGCCTCAATTCCCCCACAAGCAACCGTCGCAGATCTCACCCCCTCCCTCAATACCCGAGTCTTGCGTGATAACGACAGAGACACACACAAACTCTATCTCAAGGAACGAGGAAGAGGTACGTACACTATCCTATTTCTTGCATTTTCTTCATCTCCTTCTCAGAGCGCGTGCTGGCGCCGACCGAGCGGCCTGCTGCAATCACTCGTCGTCGTCTGGAACAAGCCGGATATGATCAGCTTGACAGCCTCGACTACCTTGCCGCCGAAGATATGACCTTTCTTCTGAAGTTCGTGTACAAAAGCCAGCTCCTCGGCCCTACAGTACGTCTCCTCACTACGTCCCTTGGTCTCGCGCTCATCCATTCCAGGCCGAAGATCTAAACTGGGTAGATCTCACAGGGTGCGGTCTCCCCACTATACCCATCATCTTTCACAGAAGTGCATCATCAATCGTATATCTTAATCTGTCTCGAAATCCCATGGTGGAGATACTCCTCGACTTTATGCAATCCTGTACCATCTTACGCGAACTCCGCCTCTCGAACATGGCCATGAAGAAAGTACCGCAGAGCGTTCGACACTCTGCAATTTTACACCGTCTCGATCTGTCCGAGTCTTGTAACCGTATAGTGGACCTTGATGACGCCCCACTCGACCGCATACCTGAACTGCAAAATAATCGCATGGAGCTGCTTCCCTGGTATTTTCCCCGTCTACGGAGGCTCAAGGCCTTGAACATATCAATAAATTTAGCGAGTTCCCTTTGGTCATCTGCGAGATGCCCGCCCTTTTAGACCTCGACATATCCTTTAATATGATCACGGAACTTGCTGAGGACATTGGCAAACTGACTGCCCTCGAGCAGCTCGTCTTCGTCGGTAACCAGGAAACTAAACTCCCCGAGCAGTGTAGCCGACTTGCCAACCTCCAAGTCCTCGACTGTCGCCAAAACAGTATTTCTGACCTTTCTATTGCGTATACAATTCCCCGATTGAAGAAACTCTTGGCAGATCACAATGCACCTCTCTCGCGGAATACTTGGTACGACCACACTCGACGTCTCGTTTAACGACATCACACTCCTTAAACTCGTGATCAGTATCCCCAGATTCACGGAAGAACCAAGGAATCGTTGATATGCTTGATCGTATTTTTAAGTTGGGTTGGCTCGCCGTGCAACCGATTTGCAATCATGCACAATGCACGTCGCAGAGCCTCACTTGTCGAACTCCTTCAAAATGACCTGCAGCTTCCCAATCACAACGTTGGCCGTGCCAAGGATCCAAAACCAGGTGAATGTAAAGTATCATTCACTCCGTCTACTCGTGTTTTCTCCTTCCAGAACTGATCAGCTCTGCGTGCAGCCGCCGTGCTGATCGGCGAAGTAGTCCCACAAGAAGGAGTATGATGCTCAAAAGGCACGGGAATTGCGCTGTGAAGGACTGACAACAAGATAATCCAACCCATCGGAGTTTTTCGGCAAGGACATTATACTAGTGCTGCGGCTCTTGTTGCGGCTGCATACTAGCCCAATGTTGTAAATTTTCCAAACATGCCAAACCACTCGTTTCCTTCAAGAGATTGAGTCGCATCCGCCATCATGATGCATTGCCATTGCTAGGTAAGAAAAATGGAGGGAGACTGTCACTGGCAGATGTTATCATGGTTTCCAACTTAAGATTTGCATATTCACACGTTTGCGGTAGCTGAACCAAGCGAGAGACTTGACGCTTGCCCCAACGAACATCGTGACAGATGGCGGTGAGTTGATGGAGAAGGGAAATCCGACGGGAATGGTCCCGAGTAGCGCTTGAATTACTACATCTAAAGCCGCCCTTGGGACTCGGAGGTCCGTTTCTGGCCGGCGGCCGGCTTTGGAAATCAGCGCTTCAGCTTTCAAATCTCAAGTTCGGGCCCGGGTGTGAGTTTGACAAGTATCACTACGTACAATCTCACGTTCCACAACAGGATGCAAGAAAGTATGGCATAGTTCACTACTTTCAAACCTGACAAAGTGCTGTGTTGGCTACCTCATTTTGGGCGGGTGTGGCAACTCGAACAGGCTGGAAGAACTCGACGACCGCAAAGTTCCCCCCTCTGGAAGCTGCATTCATTCAACTTTTCTCAGAAAAAGGTGAGACCCACCACCCCAATTGCGTGCGCTGATCACAATCAATGATTTACAGGTACTTACTGCACCATCCTTGTCATTCCGTTGTCAGAGAATAAAAGAAACAGACCAGACCAACCGATCCTCTCACCCTCCAAGACATCTCGTCCGAGACGGTCGGCCGGTAACGGACACCACTTTGCAGTTATGCACTGCAACAAAGTACCTGGAACCAGTCTGATTAGATGGAAAGACAGAAAGACCTTTCGAGGACGCACCGAGAGCCAATGGCAGAAGCATGTCGGCTTTCAGATGATGAGAAAAACTCGACGGCGATGTGCGTGGGCAACGTTACTCAGCAAAACGAGTGTCCTCAGCCTGAGGCTCGCCGACAGACGTTCGATTACAGTCAAACAGGGTGGACTCTGGTTCACCGATGGCAGGAAAGTTGGCTGTGTGGCGACGTTTTGTTATTTTTCCTGCTCAATCTCGGACACTCGGCTGGTCGGATAGCGCAAACAAGACCTTTTGCTCGTTGTCGTCGCGCTTGCGCTTTTTTGTGGTCGTCGCGGACACCATCGCGCGGCTTTGTTGACTCGGGACGACTGTTGACTTGACTCGGATCGGAGGTGAGGCGCTACTTCACACAACGTCGAGGTTCGTGTCTCTGACCTCGTTGTGCTAGTAATCGTTGCTCTGTCGTCACTCGTTTCGTCCTCACACAATCGCCACCATGTCCGATACTACAACTTCAGACGTCAAGCTCGAAGACTTTGACGACGTCAAGCCCCCACCCGAGACGCCATCCGTCAAGACAGAGCCCTCGCCTCCACCGCCGCTCAAGCGTGAAAAATCAGAGTCAAGCACGCCCCCAAATGTCAAGCCCAAACGCAACGTCCCCAATTCATCGGCGACCTTCCCCTCGCAGAGGAGCAAGCCAGGCGGGCATTTATCGAACTGGTCGTAAACCACTACCAGTACAACACCCTCGGTCGTGCGCGGGAGGCGCTCGAGAGCATGACGTGCGATTGCATATATGAACATGGTCGGTTGCGGTTTCTCTTCGTAGTCATTTCAAATACGTAGTGACCGATTTCTAACATTCTTTGCTATCTAGGTTTCAACGCAAGGAGTATGCTCGCATCGAGATCGTATTGACCGAAAAGAAGGGCTATGGGTTGCGGGCTGCCTCCGATATCCCAAGGTACGTCTGCCTCGTATCATCCAAAAGTCTTTCACGATCCGACCCGACAGGGATGGGTTCATCTACGAGTACATTGGCAATGTCGTCTCGCATCCATAGTTTATGAAACGCATGCGGGATTATGCCGAAGAAGGTATCAAGCACTTCTACTTTAAAATGCTACAAAAAGATGAAGTGAGTGCTCCACTTCCATTCTTTGCGTTCCATTCAGCCTACATTCTTGTTTTAGTATATCGATGCGACAAAACGGGGTGGTATCGGTTGTTTCGCAAACCACAGTTGTAGCCCAAAATACGTGGCCAAGTGGCGAGTAGGAGAGCGCGTCCGGATGGGCATCAAATCGTTTTAGCAAAAAGGATGAAGAATTGACTTTCGCAACTACAACGTAGATCGCTGCGGGTACGTTTCAGTTTCAAACTAATGGTAAACGTTAAATGACTTCTAAACCCTAGACACGATCCACAACCGTGTTACTGTGGGGAACCGAACTGCGTGGGTTTTCTTGGTGGCAAGACCCAAACGGATATTGGTGGCATGGATGATCTCTATATCGAGGGTACGTGTCTCTCCTTTGAGATGCTGAGATAAAATCACATCTTGGTTCGACAGCTCTGGGAATCAGCGATCAGGTGGAGAAATTAGGGCTCAAGGGCAACAAGAAGAGAAAGAGCAAGAAGCTTGACGAGGATTACATGGTACCTTTCCCTTTATTGAAATTTTTTGCCACACTCCGAACATTTCTTCTAGCCTGAACTTAAACCGTTGGTCGAGAAGGATATTCCGAAAGTCGTTCAGGCGGTCCGGCAGAGGTCGAGCAAGAAAGTCCTCTCCAAGCTCCTCACTCGAATCAAGGTGCATTCCGCCACCTGTACAACATTGCTGCATTAACTAATGTGGGCGACGGTCAGATTACGGAGAACGAGGCGGCTCTACGTCAGATCACGCGGTTACGTGGTTTTAGTCTGATGATGAACATACTTCAAGATTACGCCAAGGACATGGAAGTCACCATTCTGGTGCGTTTCTCTTCTCTTGACCTCGTCTTTTTATCCGTTTCATAAAGGCCCTCGAAGCCATGGTCAAGTGGCCCCTGATTCAGCGGAACAAGGTCGATGACTCCAAGATCAGAGTTCCGGTACAAGCCTGCGCAGGATCCGAGAACGAGGTCATGAAGTCCTTGGCGCTCAAGGTTCGTTGATGTTGGCTGTGGTCAATTCGCGTGCGCTAACGCAGGGACATTGAAGCTTATTGAATACTGGGATTCCCTCGAGGTGGCCTACCGTATACCCAAGCGTCTCAAGGCAGTGCGCATCCTTCTTTCAATGTGACATCTCCTTGCTCACCGTCGTGTTATCTCTCAGAATGGTCAAGAGGAGACGACCGAGCCACCGTCCATTATCACGCTCCAGTCGCATGAGAACCGGCCGCTGAAGAAGACACGCTGGGAGGGCGACGACATGGAATTCAAACTCGCGATGCCAGTCGCGCCGCAACCTACTCGCTCACTACAGGTAGCACAAGAGCAACCGTCCATGTATGACCCACGCTCGCAGGAAGCAGCACCAAGCGAGTGGCAAATCGAGACAGCCAAGGCCAAGAAGAAGAAGATTGGGGACATCATTGCCGCTGCGAATGCTGCAGTCGAGGTGGAGGCTGCCCAGCTGGCTGCCGCCCTAGCCGTGGAGCCCCCTCCTGAGGTGATCAAGAAGAAAGCAAGCTCGTCGAAGAAGTCCAAAGAGGAGAAGGAGGCGAACAAGGAGAAGCGGCTACTCAAGTTAGTGGGCGCGGTGGTGGTCAAATGCATGAGCAAATATGCAAGCAAGATGGACAATGACGCGTTCAAAAAGTATGCCAAAGAGGTGCGTGCGTTTGTTTCCTCTTTGGTTCCTCTCCACTCGGCCCTCTTTGATTTTGATTTTGATTTTGATTTTTTCTTATTTTACGTCCGGCTGACCCGATTTTTGCGTTTTGCTTTTGTATGCCCTATACTTGTTTTCGCAGTGAACGGTTTCCTCACGTACGCGCCTTGTAGATTATTATTACTTTGCCACTGCTGGCGGGGCCAAAATTTGGGTGGGTGCGTCGTGTCGCTAGCATGTTTTCGTCGTGCATAGTATATACACTCGTTCGCAATGGACGAAGCACCTCGCGACGACGCAAATAGTCCAGTTCGTCATTGACGTCTACCTGTTCGGTTTCGGAAGTGAGTTTACACTGGCAGTCCGTCCTGGTTGATGTCCGGAGTCCGGACTGACTTTCGTTCCCTGCAGTGTTGGCCGTACTTGCCTTACCTCGACAACTGCGCCGGTGACGAGAAGCTTGCCGTATTTGGCCGTGCTCTCATCGCAAGCTTCCTAGTATTGTTTACTTGCAAACGTACATAAAGACCGGCGGGCATGGGAACTGCAAGGGCAAGCAAGCTTTAGGTTGGTAGGGGCCCGAAGCGCTCTCCGGCCCGGCCCGGGACTCAGACTTTGAGTTGCCGGATATGGCATGAGCTGTGGGTGTTGAGAACACCGGTACCTCTCCCAGACAGAATCGAGACCGCGCGTTATGAGCTGGAGGCAGACGAGCGACCTGGTGGAGGCAAGTGGACTGTGGACGAACCAATCTCAAAGGTAAGCACTACTACCAGTGCTGTTTATAGGACCAAGGAGACTCCGAGTCTTTGCAATGGACTTGCTCGTCATGAGTATCGTGGTCATGATTCGGCCGGTCTCGGCATCGATGACGACCAACCAGGCTTAATAAATATTTCAAGGAGGTCGCTAGCTTGCGCAAGCGTGTCGCCGAATCAGACATCGATAGTTCAACGGTCTTCACATCGCAGGTCTCCACTGCCCACACGCGTTGGACCACTCACGGACCACCCTCGTCATCCCATCCGCGCTGGTACTAGCGACGGATTCATTGCGAAAGGTGCTGATTTCACTGTTTTGTCGAGAAGAGCCTTAGTGAAATGACATTCACGTCGTCAGCCGAAAAGCGGTCTTCACCAGCAAAGTCTCATGAAAAAGGAGGCCAGAGGGACTTCATCGGAGAGGTGACTGTTTCAGTCGAGGAGATACTTTCACGAGCAGAGTCAACGTTCGCCAAGTTTGAACAAGGGGACGGGACGGACCACATTAGTGAGGCCATCGTCCTTGGTCGCCAAGCACTGGACCGTTGCCCACCGGATCATGACGAACGATGGGATTCACTAAATCAGCTTGGCTCTCATCTCTGGGGTCGTTGCAACCATCTAGGAGCGATGGAGGACATCGAGGAAGCCCTTATCTACGGCAGAGAGGCACTGGAGCTTTGCCCAGAAGAGCACCCGGATCGATCAACGTCATTGAGCAATGTAGCACTCTATCTCTCCATTCGTTATCAGCAACTTGGAGATATGACGGACCTCAATGAGGCCATCATCCTCGGGAGACAAGCCCTCGACCTTCACCCGTCAGGGCACCGGACCGATCAACTTCATTGAACAACGTCGCAAACTATCTCTCCACTCGTTTCGACCAGCTGGGAGACATGACGGACCTCAATGAGGCCCTCATCCTTGCGAGACAAGCCCTCGACCTTTGTCCGTCAGGGCACCCGGATCAATCAACGTCGTTGAACAACGTCGCATCCTATCTCTGCACTCGTTACGAGCAGCTTGGAGACATGACGGACCTCAATGAGGCCATCATCTTCGCAAGACAAGCCCTCGAGCTTTGCCCGTCAGGGCACCCGCATCGATCAACGTCGTTGAACCATGTCGCAAACAACCTCTACACTCGTTACAAGCAGCTTGGAGACATGACGGACCTCAATGAGGCCATCATGCTCGGCACACAAGCCCTTGACCTTTGCCCGTCAGGGTACCCGCACCGATCAAGGTCGTTGAACAACGTCGCAAACTATCTTCGCAGTCGTTACAACCAGCTTGGAGACACGACGGACCTCAATGAGGCCATCATCCTCGCGAGACAATCCCTCGACCTTTGCCCATCAGGGCACCCGGAATGATCAACGTCGTTGAACAATGTTGCAAACTATCTCTTCACTCGTTTCGACCAGCTGGGAGACATGACGGACCTCAATGAGGCCATCATCCTTGGGAGACAAGCCCTCGACCTTCGCCCGTCAGGGCACCCTCATCGATCAACGTCGTTGGGCAATGTTGCATCCTATCTCTCCACTCGTTACCACCAGCTTGGAGACATGACGGACCTCAATGAGGCCATCATTCTCGGGAGACAAGCCCTCGACCTTCAGCCGTCGGGACACCCAGATCGATCAACATCGTTGAACAACGTCGCAAACTATCTCTCCACCCGTTACAACCAGCTTGGAGACACGACGGACCTCAATGAGGCCATCATCCTCGCGAGACAAGCACTCGACCTTCGCCCGTCAGGGCACCCTCATCGATCAACGCCGTTGGGCAATGTTGCATCCTATCTCTCCACTCGTTATGACCAGCTTGGAGACATGACAGACCTCAACGAGGCCATCATCCTCGGGAGACAAGCCTTCGACCTTTGCCCACCTGGCCATCCCGATCGTTCATGGTCATTACGTACATTTGCACATTGTCTCCGTGTTCGCTCCACCCAGTCGAACGATTTGAAGGACATAGTGAATATATTCAGTCTCTACACCGAGTTGTCAAATGTCTCACAAACACTCGATCTCACCGCTGCCAAAGAATGGATCACGGAAGGTGAGAATTTCTGCCATCCCACAGTCCTTTCCGCTTGCCTCCGTGCTCACCGTGCTCAAAAAGCGGTTGAGCTTCTCGAGCAAGGTCGCGGTGTATTCTGGACCCAGATGACTCGTCTCCATCCCCCACTTGAGGATGTCATCGCCTCGGGCCAGGAAGGACAGTCCCTTGCGAACGACTTTACTCGACTCTCATCAGAAATACGCAATACAATTCATTCACAAGGTCCAGACCAGCATAACACGCTAGGCAGTCTCAATGTTGATCTGCAATCCGCAATCACAAACATTCGCTCATTACCCGGTCTCGCTCAATTCCTTCTCCCTTCTTCCTTCTCAAACCTCCAGCACGCTGCCAGTGGAGGACCTGTCGTCATCGTGAATGCTAACCAGTATACGTGCGATGCAGTCGTTGTCTTTTCTGACAGAGATCCGGTTCATATCCCATTTCAAATCACAAAATCCCGCGTTCAGACCCTGTCATTGGAGCTCCAATCTCTGACTTTGGATGCACAGACAATGGACATGGGGAGAGTTCTGGCTCGCTTCCTGAGGAGCCTTTGGGATGAGGTCGTCTCGCCCATTGCTGAGTTTCTTCAGGCAACAGTTCCACTTGGCTCACGTATCTGGTGGTGTCCCACTGCCGAGTTCTGCCTTTTGCCATTGCACGCGGCTAATCCGTATCGGAACGGCCAAAGGAGTTTTTCCCATTTGTACATCTCGTCTTACACTCCCACGTTGACTGCACTCATCCGTGCGAGACGGAATCATCCATCGGCGATCCACGAGGAGAAATCTTTCCTTGCCGTGGGTCAGGCGAACGCCAAAGGCGAAAGCGAGCTTTTCTCGGTCGGCTCTGAACTGGCCATCATTTCCGAACGCATTCAGGGTCTTGCCACGCTCACACGCCTTGAAGGTCCCGAATCAAGTATGTCCCAAGTCTCGAACGAGCTGAGGAGGAGCGAGTGGGTTCACTTTGCCTGCCACGGTACCCCGAACAGGAAGCAGCCCTTTGACTCCGCATTTGCTCTCTACGACGGCCGGTTTACAGTGGAACGGATCATGGGATGCGAGTTAGACAACCCGGAGTTTGCCTACCTATCTGCGTGCCACACCACGGTCGGAGATGAGGAGAGTCCAGACGAGGTGATCCACTTGGCATCAGCGATGCAGTTTGCAGGGTTCCGATCCGTGATTGGGACGATGTGGGCGGTGGACGACGAAGATACGAACAAGATCACGAGCATGTTTTACGAGAATATGTTGGATGGATGTGGTCGGCTGGATCACACTCGAGCGGCGTTAGCGCTGCACACGACGATGAACTCGTTGGTTGGTATTGTTCCGCTTGATCAGCGCATTCTGTATGTACATATCGGTGCCTAGTCCATGTCATTGTATGGTTGCCTCGTACTCATGTATTTGATGTATCTCTTCGCATACATGTGCTATTTGCGATCAGCGTGAATGTCTGGTTATGTGGATGACTGCTTTTTGTGGGAGAAGCTGTTGGGCCATCGTCAATATCTCCCTCCCATCGGGCGCCCCTCTCTGATTGTGAGGGTCAGGTCGGGGATGCGTGATGGGAACAGTTTCGAACCCACGGGGGACCAAGTACCCATCATTGTTTTGTTATCAAGTTCTGACCCTGCGTCATGCGGGAACTAGCCAAAGTGAACGACCTCGGCAGGCATAAAGTCATTTAGATCTGGAATATCTAGTACTGAGCGATGCGGCCGGACCCGTCTGACCAGATCGTTGAGGATAGCAGGGTTCCGTTGTTGCAAACGACCTCTCTCGAACGAGACGGAACCTGAGGGATCTTACCACTGGGGTCTGCGGATCGTCTTGTTTCGACTCGCGTTGTGCCGCAGTGGATAAATTCTGCGAGGTGTTAACTCTTAACTCGAACATATTTTAACCCTGATTTCTGTGTCACCTGCGGCATCGGTGGTCAACAACTGAGTCACGGGCACATGCCTTGAAATCAGCAAGTACCTTGAGTATGCCCTCAGTGACATTTAGGTATTCGTCCCGAGAACATCGCGTGAAAGTGCTATGTGCGTACAATGTAAAGGAGAGCCACCGAGCTGTAAATGTTGACAATGAGTCAGAAAGCGCCACCTACTATGGTCTCCAGGGTCGTTCGCGTGCGTGCGTATATGCTCGCACTTTTCCGCAAACACGGTGGGGACATTGGAAAATACGAGGACGGGCGCATGAGCAGAGCGAGTGCGAGACGCGCGAGGATCCACGTGTCCACGTATTTGTGTGCGCGTTTGTGCACTCGGTTCCTATGTTCGCCATTGTGGGAGGGCTGTCAGGCGTACCTTCTTGTGCTTGCGTGTCGTGGGTGAGGGCAAGCGCGTCATGAGCGACAGTGATGTGCGAGGGCAAGGGCGGGCGGGTCGGTGAGCAAGCGAGGTGATGCGTACACCCACACGCATACATGGACGTCCAGGTGGGGTGATGTAGGGAAGGCGATGATGAGGGCAAACGAGGGAGGTAACGACCTACGGCGACCGTCGTATACTCTCGTTGTGCCGAGAGCATACGACAGTCGTCGTACACCGTCTTGGATGCGGCGAAGGAGGTGACGCGGACAACTGGGGAAGGGCAGTCCTTGACGCGTTGAGGTGATGTGAGAATGAGGGAGGGGGTGGGTGGGACAGGAAGACGGCAGAGCGATGGTGAACGAGAGGAAGAAGACGGGTGGATGAGGGCGAACGACGTACCAACGACTATCGATGTGTTATAGTAGTCAAAGTTCTCGTATATGGTCTACACAGTTGGGAGATGCGGTCGTACGGAGAGAATGTGTGCTTCAGGACCGTCGTTGTCGTCTTCGTCCACCTTGTGCGCTTGCTTGCGTTTCGACATGATGATGGACGATCGGAGAGTCGGAGCGGAGTCGATATCGTTGCCAGTCACTAGTATTATCCCCCGAATGACGTGGCACACGATGGCCACGACGACAAGGACGACCACCACCACCACCACCATCGTCGTAGAGGAAGGAAACTCCACAGCGAGTCCTGGAAATGATGAAGCGTTATCTCGTGCGTCTCACCGCGTCCTCGGCAGCGGGACCGAATCCGCCCTCGGAGCCATCATCGCTGACGGCTTTCTTGTAGGACAACGACGAGATAATCGACGCGCTGTGTCATGCTTGCCGAACTGCGCATGTGTCCAGCTCTCTCGAGTTCCTCTGACCACAGGTGTCGCACGACCCCTGACGTCCTCCGTCGAACATCTCTCAAACTACCTCCCAGCTTGACGCCGTCGATCTGGAAATCTACCAAACGAGACTCACAGCTATACTGGAGCAAGTCGTTAACTGCAAGGACAATCAACGCACGGGAGGATCTGATGGAAGTCGTCATCCAGGTGGGTGTTTACGTGTCTACTGTCCTGAAATTTATTAACGACTCCTGTAGGTATTTACGGACGAGTTCCACCTCCATTCGCTCGGACCGTTTTTATGCGCGACCGACCGAAAGTCAACATCAAACTGACCGTCATCGCGCTCATCGACAGACTCTCACGGCCTACAGCGCCCGCGAGGCGGAGAGTGAAGACCCAGAGAAGATTAAGAAACTGAGGAGCTGCCTCCAAGCCACTGGCAGAAAGGTGCTGGAGAGTTTCAATCATCCGGATGCCGGAAAGGTCAAGGGCGTAGATGCTCGGGATAGCGCAGTGGAAGAGTCAGAAGAGAACATCCGAGAATCTTGGTGTAAACGGGGTCTCGTCGGAAGAAGGAAAAGGCAAGGAAAAGGAAAAGGATGACGCGCCTGCCAGAGAGTTCCGTGCCATACCCAAGGACGTCCAGACCTTTGGAAATAAGTCGTCGTACTTATCAAGGTACGCACGACGAGATATACACAAATTAGTGACATTCTGACGATGTGGTTGTACGCTCGACCAGACTTGTCAATACAAGGCATCATAGCGCTCTTGGTCTCGCTCACAAATCTTTCCCTCACTTATTATCCGGACAGACTCGAATACGTCTCACTCGACCTTTTGACGATCTAGCTAAATATCGAATCAAATCATCGACATTGCAATCCACGGCGGCAACCACAGGAGATACTCCAGTACACGAAGAGAGGTGGGCGCACAGCCGGGACAGTAGTAATAACCCAAAGGTAACAGACGGATTTAGATAAATGTGTATGAATTACAAACTATGTACTAAGTACTACGGAAACGAACGGAAGCGTGTAACTGAGAAACGAGGAAGTGGGTGGGTAGACGATGATGTACTCTGCGCTGTATACGAGGGACGCGGCAGGGGGCAGGGAGCAAATGCGGAGGCGTTTGCAGGCCCCGTCGATCGTCTCCTCCCTCGACGCCTGACTTCCACTGACAGTCTCGAGTTCGATCCATGGATCCACACACTAACAAAAGACAGTGAATCTCAGATAAACTGTCAATTCATCTTTCATATTTGCAGGCACTTACTTGCACTGTCACCATATGAGACAGTGGATTGACCAACCCATCCATGGACCGTAATCGGGACGGACTCGGAATCTGCGGGGGTTGGCCGTAATAACGCCACAGCCGAAGTTCCCGTCCTATTTATTCTTTAGCCTATCTACTAGTACTAATCTAGTTTTTGAACAAGCCATTAAGATGGGTGTTGGCAATGCCCCTCTCGCAGCCCAAGAAACATCGTTGGCGCATCTCATCGACCCGACAAGAAAGTGGTACAATAACAGGCGGTGAGTTCCCCCCTTGAGGCTGTTCTTTGTTCGGCTCATCCACATTTTTGCAGACTCATTACCCTCAATGCATGGATAGTCCTTCTGTATGTTCCAACGATCATGTGCCCGCCTTTTGGCGCTCTTTGATAAGTTTTGACATTCTCGATAGTCTCATCACCTCGTCGACTACCGGTTACGATGGCAGCATGATGAATGGTTTGCAGAGTCTCACTCAGTGGGAGTCTGCTTTCAACAACCCATCTGGCGGAAAACTAGGTCTCCTCAATGCCATTCAGGTGAGTTTCCGTAGGCTATGCATGTGCTTTGCTATCGTTGACAAATAACGTATAGAACATTGGAGCGTTGGCGGGCTATCCATTTGCACCCTACTTGTCCGATGGCGTGGGTCGTCGTCGAGCAATCTGGTTTGGTGCGGCCATTATGTGTATCGCGACCGCTCTGCAAACAGCTTCTCAATCCGTCGGAATGTTCATCGGCGCTCGCTTCTTGATCGGCTTTGGGAATACTTTTGCAGGCAAGTTTCGTGATGATTTTTTCTATTCGTCGATTGATGTTCCGTGTCTTGTGGACAGCCAACGCAGCTCCTATGTTAATCACCGAGCTTTCATATCCCACTTATCGTGCCCCGTTGACATCTTTGTACAACTCACTTTGGTATTCTGGCGCTATCATGTATGTATCGCTTTCACACATTGCGACCCTGAGGGTATCATTAATTCAAGATGATCTAGCGCCGCATGGACAACGTTTGGTTCATTCAGGATCAACAATACTTGGGCTTGGAGATTGCCGTCGTTGATTCAAGGAGTGCCCTCTGTTATCCAGGTACTGCTGGTGCTGTTTGCACCGGAGTCGCCCCGTTGGCTATTGAGCAAGGGGCGCGAAGCCGAGGCTCTGAGGACACTTGCCTATTACCACGCCGATGGCAACGAGTACGTTTTCACTCAGATTGTTTCGTCACTGTCCTGAGGTAATTGCAGCCAGGACCATCAAGGCAGCACTGGACTTTGACCGGACTGTCGCCGCTAACGTTGGCTGGAAGTCGCTCATCGTGACTCCGGGTAACCGAAAACGCATGCGGATCATCATTGCCCTCGCCTTCTTCTCCCAGTGGTCAGGCAACGGTCTCCTGTCATACTACCTCTCCAAGGTTTTGAACCAGATCGGCATCACCAACTCGAGCACTCAACTCCTCATCAATGCTGTCCTTCAGATGTGGAGTTTCGTTTGGGCACTCTACGCCTCGTATGCGGTCAACCGTCTCGGCCGTCGATTCCTCTTCCTTGCCTCGTGCGGCTTGATGACGCTATTCTACATGGCGCAAGCAATCTGTTTTGCAGAGTATGCAAAGCACGGGACTGCTGCAGCGGGGCATGCTGTTATCGCGTTCATCTTTCTCTTTTCCTCAGCATACGCCCTCGCGTTCAGTCCGTTGGTCATATCATACACGGTCGAGATCCTGCCGTTCAACCTCCGCGCGAAGGGGCTATGCATCTTCAACTTCGTCGTCTCACTCGCGCTCATATTTAACCAATATGTCAACCCAATAGCGCTGGATGCCCTAGGATGGAAATATTATGTATGTTTCCCGTTCACGTTGAGCTTGGTGCTCTGACCTGTTCCTTCCTTTGGACGTAGATTGTGTACGTGTGCTGGCTCGCCTTCGAGTTTGTCTTTTTGTGGTTCTTTGTGGTGGAGACCAAGAACCGGACACTGGAGGAGACGGCGGCGCTATTCGACGGCGAAGATGCGATCGATCGGATCACACAAAAAGCGGCGGCGGGTGATGCGCGCGGCGATTTCCTCGAGAAACAGACGACGGATCATGAGGAAACAGCTTGACGATTGATGTTGCTTTCGCCATTTCTTCGAAAAATGTGATCATCACATCCGATATATATGCTACTCTGGGGCGAGCCTGAGGGCGAGGGGATTCCATTTTCATCTTCTGTTCAAATCTTAATGCTCTCGTTATGATCATTCATCGGATACTACCTATCATTCAGAATCTATGCTCATAACCCTTCTACTGCAATTGTCCTAAACAAATGCGGTTGAGATAATGAGTACTGAACATAATCAATATCCAGGCATCTCTTGTGGAAATTATTGGGCTGTAGTAGAGCCGATGTCGAAGAGCTGCATGGTAGCAGAAGATGCGACGTCATGATCACTTCGACACTTGGCAACACTGGTATCATGGACGGAGTTGCGATGAGCTCGACCTAACCATCCTTTTTGCAACGCCCCAGGGCTCCCGGGACGATTATGATACACTTCTGATACAGCAAGTGACAACTTCATCACCGAATACGTGAAGCAAAAAGACATTTAACAGTCATCGTCGAACCCACGATTCTGGTCTATCAGCGTATCCATGGATTCTGACGGCGAAATACACATTGTTTAATATACTTAGATGCAAAGATCAAGGACTGACTAGTCACCTGCCTACGTGAGTGCTGAAAACGGTAACGTCTGCACTGAAGAACTTGAACAGTTTGTAGTACTCACTGTAACAGTCGAAAAACGTGTCAAAGAAAAACAACACCAAGGCTTGGCAATGTTAACACCAGGCTACAGCCTACAGGAGACCTTCCTCTCGCGCGGCTCCGGTAAGTTCATACAAAATTAGAACACCAAACCGAATGTCCATTGAAATTGTGCCAAAGTGAACTACACCCCTTCTACGATTAATTAAAGGATAGCCTATGAAGCGCGAGATGAACTAGTGACTCCACCACACCCAACTATCCGAGCGTTCACTGATTGCCACCAGGGCTGCCAGTGGCGGGAGAGCTTTTCACGCCCTGAGACTGACCCTGAGACTCAGGATCCGAGTTGACCTTGTTATTCGAGTCACTGTTGCTCGACGCAACGCTGCAGTGGATGCTCATCTGTTGACCGTCCTAGGAAAGTTAAGTTCAGTGATCATTCTCTCGGTTTCAAAAAAAGCGATAGGAAATGATACACACTTGACCGGTCAAATCCTCCGTACAACAGAGAGCTGTCTCTGTGCACACTTGAATACTGCTGTCGATGTCATAGCAGTCAATGCCGACGAGCGTATCGCTCTGATCGCTCTGAATCCCAGAGAGGAGGTCGGTACGCCCGATCTGCTTCAGATTCTGCTGTACACCACTGTCGGTGCTCTACATGAGCCGACAGGCTACCGTCAGCTCCTGTACTTCACTTGAAATCGTATCCTGAACTTACCTGAAGGGTCTTGCTGCAGCACGTGGCATGATGCCCTGTGGAGCACTGGAAGGTAGCAGAAACGAGGAGAACAAAGGGGAGAAGAGCAAAGACGCGAGTGAACATTATGGATAGAAGAAGAGATGTAGATGTCTGACTAGATGCAGATGGCAGTTGTGTTGTGAATGATTGACCTACAGTCCAAGCTCGCTTTCCGTGTCCTTTTATACCTGGAGAATCAGACCGTCGCCTGCAAATGTTTCAGGTTATCTTCCAGACGAACGGCTGCGCCGCAGCTAGAGGAATACTTGCGCTGTAGAAACATGAGTCAAATGACGGTTGCTCAGTACCGAATCTCCTGACCTTCGAATTGCATACTGCCGCCAAACAGCAAAAACCTCCGACTGACGACTCTCATCCAATCACAGCCCACGAATTCTGACAAGAAAGGAGATTAAGGAACTACTGAATAGTGAAACAGGCGCAGTCCCCGGTTACCTTGAGACTTGGGATGAAACGGACTTGAAGTCGACGGCCTGCGGATTTAAATGAGGTAACAGGCATGGAGGTTCGGGCAGTCCCCGACTGCTCACAATTACTATTATCGTAAGCGGCGTTTGTGCCAAATCCCCGACTCCCCTTTCTGAAGCTTTGTGAATCAGGAAAAACATTGTGTGAGTCCGGTTGAAGTGAAAACGTTATCGTGACGAGGGCGAGGGCGATGATGGTCTGGGGATGTATGACATCGTGCTTGCGGCGGACGTGGTATATTACCCCGAGCATGCGTGGTGGATCAGGGGGTGTATAGAGCGGATGATGAAGAAAACCGGGGTGTTTTGGTTGATCATTCCAGTGAGGACAATTGGCAGACACGAGGGGTTGTGCGAGACTGTGGAGGAGGCATTCCCCATGGTGGATATCAGCACAGTGGGGGAGTGCATGTGTAATCGAGCGCTGAAGAAGAGAGGAGATGGGAAGCAGCTTGCAATCGTGAGTCGAGAAGACGTGGAGCGAGTGAATGGGGTGGGTCTCCAACACGCCCGAGTGATAATCCGTCGCCTGGATGTCCACTCGCGCGTTCATCCGAGACAGGATCTCCGCAGCCGTGATACTAAGTAGACCTGTCCCAGCTCCAAGCTCGAGCAACCTCCGTCGACGTGCCGTTATCTTCGCCTTCGTGATCACCAGTGTGTCCCTGCGCTCGCTGACGTTCTCCGACTCGATCGTGCAGGGGCAGGTGCAAGGACACGTCTCCAAGGCCAACGCCAGGTACCGATCGGGATCCCTGCACATGCGTTCGGCGAACACGATTGCACTTCCCCAGCTCTGGAGCCCGACAGCTGTATGGTCGGTTTTGTCCACGGGTGCGTCATTCAATTCGAGCACGATCGGCGGCGGCGGCGCTGTTGTTGGTACAGTCGACGGCGTATCATCTAAAAAACGAGGACAATGGCAACGACGACACGAGATGGATGACTCCAGCGGTGCATGGAACGGGAAGACGAACGTCCGCGTCAACGCTTGCCCGGTTGCGTCGTCGCCTGCAAAGCGCGAAAGGAGTCTCGACGCATCTTCGAGACGCGCTGCCCTTGCTGCCTGCTCCTCGGACGAGCGCGTCGACGGTCGCCGAAGAGCTAGCCACATCGACCCAGGCGTCGCCCCGTTTCACCATTCCAGTCAGCCATTTTATCGCGTAGCCACGCTCGAACGTGTCGGAACGTAGTCTATCCAGTTTTTCCTTCATTTCCTCGTCTCCTTTATCTTCATCTTCCTGATCTTCCTGATCATCTTCCTCGGCAGAGGCATACCCGGAATCGGGCACACCGTCGTGGTGGACATGGCATGCCTTTCGCTTGCGTCGGAAAGTCGGAACAGCCGCTGATAGCGACTGCTTCAGCACCGGTACGGCGCCCGTCATTATCGTCGTCGAAGTCATTGCATGGGGGAAATATAATTCTTGGAGGGCGCGGAGCGCTTCGCTGACGCGCGCTGCATTGCAGACATGGAGGGAAACAAGCGCCGGGAGAACAGAAGTGGGCGAGAGAGGGTACGCCATCTGTGTATTTTATAGTGGGTAATAGGTTACCGGGTGTGGTATCGTTTCGTGGTATCGTTTGCAAGCCGGAAGTCTGTCTAGTGCTTCTAGTTGAGTCGTCTAAGACGGGAAGATTCTATAGTCTATGCGATGGTTGATTCAGCGCCGTTGCAGGATGCAGGAAAAAAATTGCAAGTAAAATCTATGAGCGTAGTGCCTAAAAACAGCAGAATGAGTGAGTCCGTCGTATGCTAACAACGCAGGCTCGTCAAGTAAAGAGTCCAAGAGCCTGCGTTGTTATTGGACAAGGAGCACCGCAATCATCGCGATGTGTGTTTGTGAGAACCAGACCTGAGGACAGAGATCACGCTTTTCACTCCCGCGTCGGAGTTGCAGATGCGGGCCGGCCGATTAGTAAAGATGAAATTGTCGGGTCTTTTTGGTCATGTCATGTAGAGGTGAGGTGTGCCCGGCCAACAAGGAGAATGGGTCGAAATGACCTCTTGCAACATTGACAATGATCGAATGCTTCGAGGTCGGTGGTCGATTGGGTGGTTCCCGGCGGTCCCATTCATTCGTCTGAGGACGAATCTTGCCAAGATAAGAACTCATGAGAAATCCGATAAGCTCTCAAGATCTCACGAGCCGCTGGTTATGCCTTCACTCCCCGCAAAAAACGACGACCTTGGCTTCGCAACCGCGCTTGCCAAAGCCCGAAAAGGCTATCGCGAAGGCGGCGTTCCTATCGGCGCAGCCCTCGTCTACCATGGCACCTCG